>VYXH01001342.1:0-20505 GCA_013397275.1 Burhinus bistriatus | reverse complement strand
GGGAGTCGGGTGCTGGTGGGAGGGGGCGGAATCAGTCTTGTGATCACTTTCACAAGCGTAAGAATGAAAATACCTGATCTTTGTCAGATCTAATTTAGAGGCATTTAAGTTTCCTTTTTGGCAATAGAGGAAACAGCCTTAAAATTACAGCAACTTTAAAATTATGGGAGGCAGTCCACTAACATTTAAAACAAGTAGATTGAACAGAAAAGAGAGGTTTGAGAAAGGCATGTTTATGTAACTTTCTGGAGAAGCTTTTCAGTAGGCTGATTTTAAGAACACTATCAGAGCAGACGCAGAAATACCAGAAGATAGCAAAGCATTCATGAAAAGCCTCTCAAAAGAACAGGTCTAGTAGCTCACTGACTACTTGCAACTGAAAAATTATGGCTTTAGCTTAAGCAAAAGCTAACAGCATTCTTTTTTTCCCCAATAGAAAATTTCAACTCTGGAGAAGAAACTGAACAGAATTTGTTTTGGTTGCCAGCAAAACCTGGTCTATCGCTTTCGTTGAAACTAGTCCAATTTAAACAAACATCAATGTAACATCCCACATTTCTCATGCTAGCAAATCTTATTAAGAATACTTTCCACAAACACATGGTATTGCTCAGTTATTAACAACAACAACAAAAATTTCTTACACAGTCCTTAAGGATCATTTGTAGTAAATCCATCTACTTCAGCAATTTAGCTATGAATCTATCTCCTTGAACAGATGCAACATGTTACATGATTTTCAGTGTAGGTTGCAATATTTCTGAGTATCTTTAAATAGTCCTCAAATTATGCTTTGTCAAGCTATCATGCTGATTGTAAGATAACTGAATATAATCAGAAAAGGTAAACTGTAGCCTCTATTTCTTATGCACCCACTTCTTAAAATCAGAGTCATCGTACGACAAAGATTTCATTACCACCCTGTTCTGACAGAAACCAATATTAATTATTATTTGAATTAACCTTTGAGCCATAGTTTTCATCAGTACTCAGTAAAGACATGGACAATTTCTAATTACATTCTACTCTCATTATAAGTCAGTAGGCTATAAAGCTGTATCTGACAAGACGGGTATACTTGGCCTTGAAATGCTTTGGACTTCACTATAAATCTTTCAGGAACATCTAAGAACTCACTGAATACGAGACCTATCACATAGGATGCTTCTCCAACAGCATAGAAGTGTTTTTAAAGGGATACCAACTGTGATCTCACAGAATTGCAATACTATTGCTGAAGCAAAATAAATTATCAGTGGCTTTATCATTCGGCATCATTATATAGATGATCTTTTACGTAAAGTTACATACAGTGGATCCACTCAGTCTATCAAGTGTAATTATGCAGTGATCAGCAACTGAATCATAATTATACTCAACAAATAGTATAAGAAGAAAATGAAAATTTACATACTGACAAAAACCTGATCCTAAAGCTTACAGCAAATACCTACATCATAGGCTGTATTTATTACAGACCAGAGAGAGAAATTTTATCTGCCTAAGAGTTATTAGTTTTCTAGCAGGAAATGTGGATTTTCAGGGTTATAAATGAAGAATAATCTGTGATTAATATACAAAAATTAGTGCAAGAGGACAATTTTTCTTTTGTATTTTTTCTGCTTTATCTCACATAATCACTTTGCTGCGGTCAGTTGGCTAGCCAACAAGAAATCAAATGCATACATGGATACAGGGAAAGCAAATGTCATTCTGGAGAACAGGTTGATACCCTTCACTATGCCAAAGCTCTCAAATGAACAAACTAAACTCCTAAAAGAGTGATTTCTGGCTCTACAACCCGAGCCTCATTTTCACAACTTCACAAAGCTCACATCTGTGACTAACTCCAAATGTTCCATCTCTGAGCAAAAGACAGTTTTATTTGAAGGAATACCAGAGGCTGGGATCTATCAAGTTTCGAAACCAGAACTTGACTTAGCTGCTGACTCAAGACATATTTCAAGATAACAGGAACATATTTCATGATATCATTTTTAACCTTCCACTGTTGAAAATACCTGTATCTTAAAACAGAAGCCTCAGTATGAAATCAGTTTCATTCCAGTGAATGTCATTTCATGTTCTAGAAACCTTGACTTGGACTAAGATGCACAATAGATGTGACTTTAAATTTTGTTCATCTCCAAAAAACCCAATCATCTTTCCTTCACAGATCACTTTTATGGATGCTGTTAATTACAAAGAAGATCCAAGTTACTAATTTCATAAAGCGTTTAAAAAGAAATTACAAGATGTAAGGAAACCCAATATAAAGTTTGTAGCTGTTAACACAGAAAATGCCAGTTGTGCACGTATTTAAATGTATTATGGATTCCATCAGTTAATGCACAACAGCTTTGTAATTACACAGGGTAAATGGTGGTCCATGGCAAGAAGAATAGCTAGATATAATCAGGCTTATCACAAGACAGAATATGCTAACAGAATTCAGATCTCTTGATTTTTGGGAAGGGCCAGAGATCATGGATGGGATTTCAGTCTATAAAAATGCAAAGTGTTTGCAACATTGGTGTCAACAGTGTTACCAATTCTAAATACACATCCTTTTAAACATAGAAGTTGTATTTTTCCCTCCAAGCCAGGTGACTAAGACTACGGTCTTAAATTGCATCCCCATATTCCAAAACTATCCAGACCCTTCATCTTAAGGCCCCAACTTGCTTGCCCACTCAAAAAAGGAAGAAATGGCCATACTGATTTGCTGGGTTTTTTTTTCCTTGCAGTTGCATGCATTTCAGAAGTTATTCCAAATTTACATCTTATTTGTATTACAGTAGTATCTACCTGAATATTCAGATAAGCATCTTCCTTTTATACCTAATATATTAGATGGCTGGATTATTCTTCCACTCCTCCAGCTAAAACCACATAACTGGTAGTTTGACTATTTCTTTTGTAAACATAGAAGGGTAAAAGGGGAAGAAGAGAAGAAAGAAAAAGCATCATTCTTAACCATGCAAAAACTGTGCTTAAACAGAAACAAATAATTTATTTCCTTCCACTTATCCTTATCTATCTTATTAATAAGAAAATGAGGCTGAGAGATGGGCAAATGTAATATCAACTCATGCTCCGCTCACATATGTCTGTCTGATTCAGATCAATAATCATACGGGGGAAAAGGAGGCATCAGAAGCACAGCAGGATAGTCTTTATGAACATTTTTAAATACTTTCCACATAAAATTTCCAAGAGCTTGCTGTTGTAGTTAACTTAGGATGAGCCCTACCGCCCTGTTAAACTTCAGGGTAGACCAGAAGGAACAAATACATATCCAAGTCTTTGAAAAGGCAAGGAAAACTGACAACTAACTGCCAAAAAGTCAGTTTTGATTTTATCCTACAACAAACCCTATGCTGGGACTCTATTCTGCTAATGTGTAACTGCTCCAAAAATCCTCTAAAACAGGGATGTGGAACCCAAAGCATGTGATTTAATTTCATACCACTCATCAACACATATGCCTTTTTGATTGAAAATAAGACGATACTAACAAGATCATTAAATCATCAACACCAAACTTGTCTGAAAGACTTACTTAGCCTGCAATACCTTTTGCGTATTTCAGACTTAAAATACTGAGCTTCTAACACAGTTTAAAATAAAGAAACCTAATATACAGTTGTCTCTGTTTTCAGCAATTCAAAGTTACAATTTAATGAGTAATTGTCATTTGTGGTGCAGTACCACGCTACTTAGAGGTCTTTGTTAAGAACGTACTTGATGGAGCACAGCCTTTTAAAAGCCTGTTGCCAGCCCCAAAAGATACTGCCTTTTTGCTGGGGGACAGGAGTAACAAAAGTGATGTATGCCTTTGACAAGGATCACAGAAACAGGAGCAGATACCTATAATCCATAGCTTTGTTCATGCTACTAGATTAAGACCTACTTCCCCCTCCCAATGCCACTTTCAGAATCCCATGTGCGTGGGGGATGGGGGACAAGGAGGTTAAGGGAGGAAACGACAGCATTACAGCACCTCGTTTTGTTTATCAGCTATTCATAGAACATGACAAAATGTTCTCCAACTGTCTTAATGTGATTTTTTCATATCAAATTTGCCATGGTCACTTTTAAACAAGCCTATAAGCAATGTATTCTAGTAAATCAGCCTCTAAAAGACCCTATTCCATTTAAACTTGGTCACTAAATGACTGATAGCTTGTAATCTTCCAATAGCAGAGATACCTTGTACTAATGCACAACAACTACACAGCTTTTAAACAAATTCCAGATTTCCCTTCTCTTCTTCATGAAAGTTACTTAGGAGAAGTTAAAAATGTATTAGTTCAGGAAGAGATACAAAAAACAGCAAAAGCAGCCCTCATTAAACACCACCTAAGAGAATTTACCATCTCACAACACACTGCTTTGGATTGTATCTAGCCTGGATTAGTTTCAACCCTTGCTACTTCAAATTTTGTTACCGATCTTTACTTTGCAGACAGAAAACCACCCCTCCACTTTCTTATAGGTCCTTTGCTAGTATTATTTGAACTAAGAAACAACCCCATCCTAAAATTCCCTTAAGTTCTTTCTTAAACCAAAAACCTATACTGCTATATAGTTTCTTTCACGGTTATCCTCAACAAATTTACCTGTAAGCACACCAATTGCAATTCAACTTATTTTAAGAAGAAAACAAAACAACTGATGAGCTTATCCTGTACATATGGCATGCTATCTAGAAGCTGACGTAAAGTTAATGAGAAAGTTTAAAAATTAACTTATCAAAGCACAACTGTGACTCCTCAACAATCAGAATAGGCACAAGCCTCTCATGATACCTGCATTCTTGGTAGGACAAAAGAATTTTGTAAGATCTCTCTTAAAATTCTGTTTATTTCAGAGTGTTATGATCTCATACTTGCCCCCTTTCAGAGCATCCATTTTGAAAATGCAACTGCTCCTTCTTTGTAAAATCAGTTCGCCTACTTTCACGACTATGGGGTCTCAAATATTTCACGATCTTTATACAGCAAACATTGTTTCCATTACTAAAGTGTAAAACTCCCCAAAATTCAGTTGCTTATGCTGAAATACCACATGAGTGCATAATACAGACTACTTTGAAAGTCTAAGTAACTTTCAGGATAGCAGAAATCCTCAAATGAAACACACAACTAACAGTCAACACCTGTGACTTTAGATTTACAGACTTACTACATTCCAAGTACTTCTCAGCTAAGCAAAGCAACACAATTCTCAAAAAAAACCAGTATGAAGTGGTTATTATTTGTACAAATGTTTTTTCTAAATATGGTACCCGCATATCTATACGTGAAGACATGAATAAACTCTTACTGTTCCACCACTACTTCAAGCACCAAAGGTTTTTATACGGAGTGGTACTGTAGCATGTCACATACTATGATAAAACAGAGAGACCTCAGTACTAAACAATTTAATAATATACTACAGTACAGTTTTTCACATAGGAGGCCAAGAAAAAGAAAAGTCAAAAGTTATGGTTCCCATGATAACTACAGCTTGATTGTAATACTGTTTTATACTGTATATTTGAACAAATGCATCAATTTACAATTGATGGGGAATTATAACTGAAGGACACAGTCACATACTTTGTCTCACTCTTAAATAGATCAGTGGCATTCAAAATAAATTTCCATGCCACTTGTACAACTTTGGTAAGGTGGCTGGTTTGCTGGCAAGAAGATGACACGCTATAAAAGCATATAAACCACATTTATCAAACAACTTCTCCGAAGTTACAGTGAAGCACACAGGGCAACACTGCTGCATTTTAACTAGATTATGGACTATTTCAACATCCAACAAACTACATTACATTCAGATTTGTCCATGGCATATTTGACTTGACTATACCATAACTCACGGCTACTGCTACTGAAATCCATTAAATATATTTAAGCTTAAGCAACTGCAACAAAAATGCATTATTGGAGTTCTTGCTTTCAAGGAGAAAAACGCATGAAAATGAGGAAGCTTGGTAAGAGAAACTTGGTAAGAGAAACAAAGACAGTCGCACAGAACATTTGTAGACAATGGACAAAAAAATACTATGCTGAAAATGCAGAGACCCAAGGAAAAAAATTCATAACAGTTAAACCACAAGCTAGAAGGCTCAGTAAGAACGTTTTTCAAAAAGGGAATCAATCAGAAAAAAAAAATTAGCAAGTAAAATTGCAAATAAAAGGTATGCTCATAAAGAGGCAAAGTAATAAAAGGTCCTTTCACAAATGCCAGGTACACAAAGCCTGCTAGAGAATCCACTGGGCTAACATATAACCAAAATATGAAATAAATACTCCAAGAAAATAAACAAAAATTAGGAGTTTTGCATCTACTGTCATTGGAGAAGCTAAGGGAGGCTTTCATCCTTTTCGTCACATAAAGCCTCAGAGGTAGTTTTGGTCAAACCAAAGC
Source organism: Burhinus bistriatus (assembly GCA_013397275.1). Taxonomy (NCBI): domain Eukaryota; kingdom Metazoa; phylum Chordata; class Aves; order Charadriiformes; family Burhinidae; genus Burhinus; species Burhinus bistriatus. The sequence goes on along the minus strand of VYXH01001342.1, from coordinate 14,073 downwards.
AAACAGTAGCAAGTTACCAAACCAAGATGGTATTCACCCAAGAGGTCTGAAAAGCTGAAGAATAAAATAGCCTATCTATCCACTATACCACATAATATCTTGGTGTCAAACACTGCTTTCATGTCAATGCTGCATCAGTTTTGAAAGATGGTCACACCTTTAGACTGTCAATAACTACAGACCAGCAAGTCCAATGTCTCAGCAAGGCAAATAGGAGATATAAGATGTTCATGGGCACCTAAGTACAGACTACGAAAGTGATATTGATGCTTTCCCATAGAAAAGTGCTGTCTTACTAATACATGAGAATTCTTTGAAGCAACTGGTCCTCCACCTTATTTCCTCAAGAAACTAAGCTGCAACAGCAAAAGAGGGAAGGTCTTCACATGGATAAGTAACCAGTTCAAAATAGGAAAAAAAACATTAGGAAACATCACCTGACTCTTTTCCGGACCTGTATTGTTTAGTATGCACATAAAAGATCTAGAAGGAGGTGGTGAGCCTTGAAGTAAGTTTGCTGATAATACTAACAAGTTCATTTTGCTAAAAATGAAAGTTAACTAATGCAGGAAGCAGCAGACCTTCATCGTACCCAGTGAAGGTATAATAAAATGCAGATGAGATTCAGCATAGGTAAATAGAAGGCAATGCACCTGAGAAAATACAATCCAACTGTTTTGCACACTTTTTACTGAGCTCTGACCCAATCACCTCATTGTCAAGGAAGAGATTTGGGAGCTAGAATAAATAGATCTAGGAAGACAAGATTTGTCAGAAGAGTAAACGGAATGCTAAGCATATTTAAGAAAAAAAGAAAAAACCCCCACAAACTCAGAATTGTACGAAAGATGAGATGCACAAGTCTACGAGGTACCCATATCTTGCTGTGGTGCCAGTGTTTGCTCTGTCCACCTTCACTTCAAGGGTAAAATTACTGAAGGACTGAAGGGGGGCGACAGGCATTTGAACACCCTTCAGAACCTCCAGCCTCGAGAAGGGACAACCAGGGAGAGAGTAAGAGAGTCTACAAAATCAGTAGATGGAGCAGGTAAGTAGCAAACCATTGTTCTCTTTTTCTTTTAACAAGGAAACTAGAGAACATCAAACAAAACTAGCAGGTGGTAGGTTCAAAATAAAACAAATAAAAGGAAGCAGTTCTTCATACAATGTGTACTTAAGCTGCAGAACTCATTGCCACAGCCCCAGTGGAAGCCAAGAGTTTACACAGACCAAGAAAAGACTAGATTAATTCATGCAAGAAAAATTCATTAAGTGTTACCTATCACTTTTTCCAAGGTAATTTTGAGCTGCAGAGGCTAAAGCCTCTTGCTCTGTTTTCTTGATAGCCTCCAGCATGGTCACTGTGAAATAGGATTCTGGATTGAGACAACCTTTGATCTCAACTGGCAGAGCTATTCTCTGGTACTAAAAAAAAGTAAGATTGTGTTCATAACATGGTTTTAACCACTCTTGACAAACACGCTTCCTCAATAATACACAATTTCCAGTATATCATTTCACCTTCCTTTCATGAAGAAACTATATTTCAGTCCGTGTTATCAGTACTTCAAGAATGCAAGTGAGATTACAAAGTTTGAGAAGACTACAGCATGAATGAGACAAGGACACCCAAAATAGTGAGTATCAGGCTCTGCTGAAATTCTACCATTCCCGTACAAAAGATTACCCTATTCCAACAACAAAAAATTCAAAGAGAGTTTATGAACTGGTTTTAACCCCTTGGGGGGGTGGGGAGTGGGGTGGATAAGGGTAGTAACAGAAACACTAACAATATTAAATGCTGTGGCACAAGCAGTACTTCTCTGGATGCTACTCAGTACCTACAGTGGTTCTTAAGTTCTTAACTCAAAAAAAAGTTGTTATACATTGAAATTTTAGGAATACTGAACTTGTATTAAAAACATTTTTTCACATTTGAAGGAGAAAGAATTAAAAACAACACTAAATGGTGAAAAAATTAAAATACTTATACTTTTTCTGATCTAAACAGCAGTTGTAAGAGATAACATCAACTCAAAGCACTGGCCTGAAGTTTTACTACTGTTATAAAAAGGTACTTAAAATAACTACAACACATTTAGGTTAAGCACTTAAAGGAATTACCAGAAGACTGAATTCAACCCTCAGCTCCAATCCACAAGTCACTGTGCAACGTTTTAGCTGCTGAAAACAAACCCTCTCTATTACCTAAAAAGTGGGGACCACGCTTGCCTCCTAAATTAGGGGTACAAATTCTTCCTTTGACAAGTACAGAAGACACAGCAATTGCTGTTGTAAGCAATGGAAGAACTCTGCCTCTTTGTACCTTCCAGCCTATTGCTTCCTCCAACACAAGAAAGGTGCTGCTACCACTCTATGCTGAGCATAGCCCAAGCCTGAACACAGCAGCGTATGCCCAGTGGAGAACAGGTTCTGCTAAACCTCCGTCAGACGTAAGGCAGCACAAGCCAATGGTATATTTTCAGGGACTCGTCATGATCAAAGTTTTCACAGGTACAGTAAAACTCACCATAACTCCCAGATCACACCCAACAAATTACATACCCTCACTTGGAACCATGCAGTTCTTCAAAGAGATTGTTCGGTTGCAGTTTAGTTTAGTCAAGTTACAATACTTGACCTGAGATGGAAGAAAAACCTCACAGAAAATGCAAGTCAAAATGGCTAATAACACAGCACAGAATAGAAAGCGTACTACCTAAACTCTTTCTACTCCTAAACCTATGCTCAACATATAATAATCACAGACTATCTGGCAGAGCTATTCAGGAAACTGTGTAGGACAAGGGGGAAGCTTATAGTCCCTAAACTCAATACACAAAATGTAATTGTTTAGAATTTACGCCTCAAAAATATTTAAAGGAAGACGACGTAAATTCTGACAGCATGCTATTCAGACATAGACTCTAAACACTGAAAACTGATTTTTTTTTTTTTTTTTAAGTGCTAAATATCAGACCAACTCTGTTTTTAAGGACAGTATTTATCTACTTCATGAGGACAGTAGCAAGGCAAAGTTAACACTTGGTAAAGAACCAAGATCATCTAATGTGAGCTGCTAGCTAAACAGCAACTATTACAAATCCCAATATGGCAGACCTCAAAAATACATCACTATGAACCTGGTATATCACTTTAGAGTAGCAGTCAGGTTGCTGGCTTATGACCATCTGCTCAGACCACTAGCCTTGAAAAGAAGAAAAACCATGCAAACACTCACGAGGTGCAGGCACTAAACAGGTATTTTGCCTTCTACCACTTCCATACGTAACTGAGACAAAGAGCATCAAATTCACACACTGGAAATGAATGTACTTTTTTCTTACGGTACAACAGAACTATGTGCTCAAAACTCCTCATGACCTTTCAGCAAGCCCTGTGCTATTGCACAGACCATACATCAGCAACAGTCAGCATCAGCAAGTGGGAAAATACCCTCCCCTGCTCCTATTACACCTCCCCCCCCCCCCCCCCCCCTTCCTTTTTTTCTTNTCCCTCCCCCCCCCCCTTTTTTTTTGAGGCAACACTGTTTCTCAGTTCTTCTTAAGCCCTTCCTGTAGCAATGCCCACCACTCCAGACACCTCCAAATTTAATCCACTGGAATAAGCAGCCTTTAAATTAAGGTGTTATAAGGTCATATAGCAAGCAAGATGATCGGATTAAAGAGGAAGTAGAGTTAAGTTAATACTGAGTCACTATTTTAAGTTCTGCATTCAAGACAACGGCATGATAGCCTTTCAAGTGTAAGCCAGTCTTCAAGCAGGACAGCTATAAAGTTTTCTATTTAAAAAAAAAAAAAACCAATTTGTATTTCTTTTTTAAATCTTAACATGAAATGCAGGACAAAAATTCATCAGACAGACAAGATCTGGTCCCAGAGACAGATGTTTTACAGCTGCGCTTTGGGCTTCCTAAAGCCCATTAGAGCTAGCACATACAATTCCTAATGTAAACAAGCTGCTTTTAGTAACTACAATATTCACTCTGAACACACACAACGCTAGTCAAGGCCACCACTCTTCACACAGTTTTCACCAAAGCAGCTTGCAGTATCTTTGGTGCCTTGAGCTAGAATTTTTAAGTCCCCTCTCCCACTCCTGCCATCTCCTGTAGCTCCCAAAAGGGAATTTTTTAGATGTAAAACCTGCAGAGAGGAATCTAGATGGTACACCACAGAGGGTTTTTTTGGATAACTATGGCAAGTGTTTACCTTCCATTATGGCACATACAATTGCCCAAATCTTGAGAAAAACGGGAAGAAAAGCATGAGATTCCAGTCTTCCACCTGCTAAGAAGCCCCTTTCTGTCACACTGCAAGCACTTCACACAAATAACTACAAAACCACCAGGGCTCTTCAGAAAGCCAGCAGTTTCTCGTGCTGCGTTCCTGCTACACTGAAAGAGTCACCTTAAGCTGGCAGGTGGCCTGAGCAGAAGCTACAGTCAGAATCCCCGATTTTTTGCGAGGTGTTCATTCCTCTGCTGAGCTACACAGTGTAAACTTCCCATTTCTCTCTCTGGAGAACAGCAAGAGTACAGTATTACAGGAGTAACTAAGCAGCATGTTATTTTACTTGCAATGTAATTTTTTTCACCAATTTTAAACAAACAAGAGCATGTTCATTTCGTTATGAGAAAGCTTTGGCCTATGATAGGAAGTAACAGTCTTAGCCATCTACTATGACCAAGAGCTCTAATACCATCTCAAACTAACAGGAATAATGTAGATACTTGAGATTAAACTCCAAATAACCGACCCAAACATTGATTTAATACAATTTGAGACATTGGCTCAGAATGTTGATGAACCTAATGGAGAACTTCAAGCTTGCCTCCTCCCCCCCCCTCCCCAAAATCACACGCACTCCCCCCAGAGCAACATGCTTTCTTGTGAATACACCGTTTTAAAGATTAAATACTTTACATTTGAAATATCAGACAAGCCATTTATACATTAGTAAATCCTTAAGGCTTTTGTTCTCCTAGATCAAGAGGAAAACTGATTTCTGGGCAGTGGATTATTAATTCTAACAAACTGTTTATAGCATGCAATCCATATCATCAATAGAATAAACAGATTTTAGTATCAATTTGAACGCAGGCCAGCAAATTTTTCTTTTGGTGTCCTTTGCTTCCCAGATGATTACTCTATTTCTATTTCTCCCATGAAGGTTCCCAGGCAACTGATCCAATCCACTTGCTCACTGCCACCAAAATGAAAAGATGAAAAGGGCTTGCTGCTCTCCAAGCCACCGACCCCCCTCATCCTTAGTACCAGCTCTGGTGTTCATCAGATCCTTTTATGAGCCGGTTTGATTCATTACAACAGCAAAATGCTCTCCATTTTACTGAGTTATTTTTCTGCCATTTTAGTGAACTAAAGTGGTTCACAGAAGGACCTGACAAGCACTGCTGCTGTAACAAAGTAGCAGAGCCATGCGGTTGGGAGGAAGGGTGCAGGGGGACAAAGGCAAAGAGGAAACTTCTCCTTTCAGAACAATGTCCGGTTAAATTAGCTCACTGCATTTCTCAAACCATACCCTGACTTACAAATGATTAGGTGGACCACAAGAAGACATTCAAGAGCTTTCAGCTATCTTCAGAGCTACAAAAAAATAATTATTAGAGTTTTTGTACAATAAAAGTATAATACTCCAGTGGAGAAAAAAAATTCGTACAAATATAATAGCAAGACAAGAATAACTTAATTAGAAGAGGACGATAAGGAAAGCTTTGCAGGTTTCATCCTACTTTAAAATAAGAAAACCCACAGAAAAACCCTGGGAAAGCGACCACCCATTTCAGTAAGTGTATTCTAATAAGGAGAAAAGAGCAAGAACTTTACCTTTTCTCCTGACATTGCCACCAGTACCCAAGTAAACCAATGACAGGAAGGCAATATGCCTGTTTTTGCAAGCTCCAAGAGAAAGAACCTGGAGGGAGGCAGTTGAGCCAGTGCATTGCAAGATGCTGTACCACAGGCGAGTGACAACAGGTTCTAGATGCCTTGTCCCCAGGTTTCCTGCCCCGTGATTTCTCTCCATAGACTGGTCTGCCTCGTTCTGTGATGGGCTACCTACTGTGGACGTGCCGTTTCACTTGTGAAGGAAGAAGTGAACACGTATCAAAATATATCACTCCCACAGCCAAACTGAATCGATGACAGCAGCAAACGGGAGAGCTCGGCTGCTGGAGTCCTTATCTTGCTATTCAAAGTTCATTGCCTACCTGGAGGCACCTCAAAACAGAAACAACTCATTTCAGTACACACCGAAGAAAACAAGCACCCTGCCCCAGAACACCACCATCGCTACACCCTATCAGATTAGACAATGTTTTTTTCAGCCTTCCTGACTCTACCAGCTGCCTACCAAAAATCTTAATGTTGGGCAGCCACAGAGCGCACCACGAATCTCTGAGTGCCATAGAGACAGAGCCACATAGGAAGACAGCAGCAGATCCCAGAAGCCCCACCGGGGGATAAGATTGGGCCGGCAGCTCTGTAGTACCCGCCTCCAAGAGCCCCTGCTAGTCCAGTTCCTCCCACAGCAAAAATCCACATTGCCCAACCATCCCCATACTGCGCAGTCCAGTTGTGCTGCTAGTCATGCAACAATCTCAGCAGGGGAATCGCACGTGAACCGCTGACAAGCCAGAGGTTGACCATCCTTCATCTAAAGAGGCAGGCAGAAAGGCAGGCATTCTGGTTTCCTTTCTTTTGGAGGAGGGAGCAGAGAAAGGGGACGGGTGGTGGAAACAGAGGACTAGATCAAGGAGATTAATCTTTTAAATAACTGCAATGAAAGCAATTCCTTTCACCTGACATCTTTTTTTGTAGCCAAGGTTTTCTTTTTTAACACCCCAAAATTAAGTAATCATTGGTTCGGGCTGGAGGGAGCAGGGGTGTGAGGCGTTAGCTTATTTCCACGTGAACTACCCATTCAAGAACTCGGTCACCTTAACCTAGCATTTCCCTAAATCTAACCATGGTAAGTGAAAAGCCACACAAAACACCCTCCTTCCATTTTTCTCTCCCCTCACTTCCTCCCTTTTTTTCTTTTCCTTTTAAAGTTTCAGTGCAACATCTAACACGCTTGACTTCTAAGACTACCTACTACAACTATTAACAGGCCCATGCTGGAAAGCCTGTTTCTGTTCTAGCACTGCCTTTAATAAGCTGATTCTTCCCACAGCCATACCATTTCTACGAAACAACCCCTTCCTTCTGCATGGCTGCCACAAAGTTCAAATCCTGTTTAAAATACAAAAGTACATTCGCTAGGAGTCACTTCTGCAAGGGAAGGCAGCATGGGCTGGGGATTACTGCAGAACTGTAGTAAAGGAGAAACGCAGGTGGAACTGATGCAATTTTTTCAGTAACCTCTGATAAGGTTACAGTGGAATTAAAGAATCACGTAACTGACTTCTGTACGAAGAAGAAACACAACAAAACGACAATGTACCTTTGCAGAGATCAAGCCAGAAAGAGGGGGGAAGTGAAGCTGAAGCCTGCTCGTGCACTTCCCCACCGATGACAGAATGATGATTAAAGTAAGGATGAATAAGGCTGTACCCCATTCACAGAGCCGAGTGAATGCAAAGCACAGCAGACACCTCATAACAGTACTGATAAATAAAGTGAATTACTTAGCAGGTCTCTCCCAGACTTACCTCCTGAGGCAGTCAAGAAACCCCTATTTAACTCACTTTCTGAATGATTCCTTCCTAAATCAAGAGAGATATTAAATTGCTCACTATAAACTCTCAGTTTAATTCTTCACGGTTGAAACAACTTGAGGCAAGAATTATACTCTTAGCGAGAGTCCCCTCAGAGTTTAAAGGAATCTCTGAAGTCGTGTAAGCAGTGGCCACAATGACACAGGGCCTTCGTTCAAGCCATCCTGATGTGACCATACCACCCTGTGAAGTCTGAAAGATCCTCCTAGGAACTAGCAACACAGTCCAAGCACCTCGCAAACCCACAACCGGAGACGACGACCTGCCCGCTTTTTGCCTTGCAATAAACCACCAAATCCAACAAGCAGCTACTCCAGTCCAATAGCAGCGCAAACCAGAGCACATCCTCAATAAGCCACAGGACTTGCCTAGATATACGCCAGACAGCTGAGACAAAAAAAGAAGTCATATTCTTAGATCTTATTTCAAGCTAATAACCACAGTTACGGTTGTTTAGGTATTTCTGAACCCACGTGAACAAACAACACACATTCAAATATAGAACTAAATTCAGTAAGTTACCTGGGATGCCAGATTTCTGGACTTCACATATGCTCTCCTACCCAGGACTAGGTAAGATCTTGAAAACATTTGTTATACCCTAAATGACTAATTAAGATGCATCCTTGAAATTTACCAGTCTCTTACCTATGTACAATTTTATCTCAGCCTTATCGGCGCGATATTTGAACATCTGTTAGCCTCATCATTACCTTCCTTTCTTTAATCCTCCTTCTATCGAGCATTAAAAACAAAGCCAGTATCTCCTTTCTGGTCATCTTATTTTCAACTCGAAGAAGTATTGAACTGCTATCCTCTACAGTCCAGACAGACACGCACCTTCCCGCAAGACATTTTACCGAGTAACATTTCAGCTTTGGATTTCAGTCACAACAGCTACATCGATGAATCCTCTCTGAAGCAAGGAATATTTTCTCATAAGTTATTATCAACTCAGACTTCCCACTTACTAGCTCACCCAAGCTGTTAATACTGAAGATTTCTCTGTTCCTCTCACATAAGGACTTGTTTCACATTTCTCCTGGCACAGCACTACCCCGATGCTTTCTTCCTCCTTGTTTTGTCCTACCACTGATCTCTTAACTTATAAAATTCCAGCTTTCAGTTCAGTTTTAGTTAATTTTCCCCTGAATCCTCTCTGAAAGAATGACCGGTATTCCTTCGCACCTAGAGACTACCCATTTAACAAATCCTGTTTACCCTGTAAATAAATCCACAGGCTTCCTATTTTAAGATCCAGGACAAATGTGCCTTTATTAAAGTCTTCCCTGGACTTGCTCCAGGTTCTGATCTGCTTTACCACCGGTCACATAGTCCTCAGTCTCCACACCTTCCCTTCTCCTTTCAAAAACGTCGCAATCCCCCACAGGAGCTCCTTCCCACACCCCAAATTTCTCTGTTTGGCAAGGGATATCCCATAATAGCTATCCCCATTTCACGCAACGGGTGATGGGACTAGACTCTCCCCACACGTAGAGCAAGAGAACTATTACAGCTGTATTTCTTAAATATTAAATGATGGGGGAAGATCATTTTCATGAAAACAAGGTTTGAAACGACAAGAGGCCATTCCTATTCAAAGGGTCATGAAGAACCATCGGAAAGTTATTGGTAGGCTGCAGCACCCACGTGGCCCCCCCACTCCGGCTCTCCGCTGCTGACATCCCCTTGCCAGGCAGTGCCCAGGGTCCAACGTGAGATTTCGTCAGGCTTAGGTGCAGCCAGCCAGCTCTTCCCGCACCGACAGAAGCATCCTCCACGCTTTGGGTAGAAAGCGGTATTATTAGGAGTTGAAACACATGTTTATTTTGCAACATATCCTAATTATCTGAGACTGGCAAGAAAATGCAACTCCGCTAAGCAAACAGAGAGCAATATAAATTGGAAAGAAGATTAAAAACCCAACAGGAAAGGCACAATCTGAAGAGGAAGAAAAAAAAAAATCTATGGGAAAGCTGAGGGGGGGAGAGAGGCAGGAAAGAGAAATAGAAATAAATAAAAGGTTTAGATTTCAGAGCAGGACAGATTTTGCCGTATAAAAGGAATCACACTTTGTACATCTGATGTACATCTCCATAAAATGCTTCAAGAAGTGACGCTTACTTTGTAGATAGAAATCAAAATAAACTGCAGGGTAGGCCAATTTCTTTCAAAAAAATCACAAGGAAGAAATTTTAAAGCCAGCTACCTGTTGAAAGTTCTGGCAGTAAACAGAAAGCTCAACTAAACACCTTAAAAAGTGGCTCAAGGACATCAAAACTGAAGTGCTTCCAAAACTACTCAGCATTGGATTCTCCATATGCCGGCTAGTCCCAGGCAGGTAAGTTGCTGCACTGCCTGCTATGATCACCAGCTCATATTTAAATGAAGCCTGAACAGAATAACCTCTAGGATCAAGACCGTATATGTGAAATTTAATTTTCCTCTCAGAACCATTAGGAAGAAGGCAGACATTTTGGCTGCAATGACTTTTTCCAGACAATTGATTCTTGAAGTTATTTATTCCCCACCATTCCCCTCAAGGCCCTCTCGTCACAGCAATTGTCTATGTCAGAGGAAGGTTGGAAGCAGCTCCCATGAAAGCCAAGCAAAACCACACCCAAAATAGCTATATAGGTCACTACAAAGCAAAGCCAGCCCCTACATCATGCCAGCAAGGGCTTCTGGTTAGTTCCTATATGCCAAGAAGCTTTCAAAGTCATGTGTTACAATGCTCTACTAATACAGTAGCTTATTTGATAATTAGCACTCTTTTACTGAATTTCAACTTTTAAATGAAAATGGTTATGTACTTTTTTTTTTTTTTTAAGGCAAATGCATTTAGCATAACAGCAACAAAATAATCAGGATGTTTAGAAACCACTACTGAGCAGCATTCATGAAATGAGAGAACCCAACAGCATGAAGATCCTTAGTTTTGACTTGGCTTCTTCTAGGTGCATGTTTACATCTTTGAAAAGTCACAACGTTGGAAGCTAAGAGCTAATCAGCTTTTGTATACTTAAGAATATCCTTAAGAGCTTTGTTGTCATATTCAGGCGCTTGGAATGTGTCCTTTAGGTCACAGCCTCCTTTTTTTTTTTTTGTATCGTGCCTTCCAACCTCATTTTCCAAGTAAGAATTGGAGTGTGCAGCTACAACGTGGTATTTCCACAACCGCCGATCTCGGGTAAGATACAAACAACTAAAAGTTACATTTAGATTCTGCAGACAGAAAGAAATCAAGAGGAAAACTCTTCCATCAGGTTTCAGTATCTTGTCAGAATCCTAATAAAAACATGGGATGTTTCTGCATATTGTACCTCACTCCTTCCTCTGAAAGAGTTCTAAAAATAAATTATACTTAGAGCTTCCCTTTGCCTTTTTATTGCTGCCAAAATACAGACAACATCTGAGACTTTCTTCCATAAAAAAACAGTGGTTTGTATTGGTGCAAACAAGCTACCCACAGAAATATAAATGGTGAGAAACGATGCAGTTAATGTCTGCCTTAATGATGAAGCTAAATAGATGCAGTGAATTAATACAGTAACTTTTCTGTTGCAGAAGTGCAATCTAAAGCCTCACCTACACACAAAAGATTCATTTGTAAAAATGATGGTTTAATTATTTACTAAAATTTGCAGTTTTCTCATGTACACAGGGAACATAAAAGTAACATAAAAGTATCACCCGTGTTACTTACGGGCATCAGTTAACCAGCTCATAAATCTGAGCAGTTACTGATGTGTTCATAGCAGACAAATACAAAAGGGTTTGGAAGTCGGGATTTAAGGGAACTGGGGGAAGGGGGCCGTTCAGACACACACCACTTGTCACGCAGTTGCCCGTATCCTTGCAAGCCACACAAATTTGTTTGAGTAACGCTAGACTTCACGAGAGCAAATACCAACCGGCAGATTCTAAAAGCTTTCCCTCTGAAAATTAATGTAAAAATAGGATGAATGGGAAATAAGGGATAGAGTTAAGGCACAGGATTCTAGGCAACGCATGTGTTTATTTCCACCCTCTTCCTTTCTGGTTACTTTTTTCCTCCTCCTCCCACCTCACCAACCCTTACGTATCACACCATACACTAAAAACAACACAAAAAAACCAAACAGCCAGCTGCTATAGGATGCCATGGATATGGCAAACCACAGTCTCACTGCAAGATTTCAGCAGCTCTTTGAAAACGTGCGAAGTTCCTATTACTCAGGCCTCCCACCTTTACAGAAAAATCACGTCTGGGTTGGGTTGGGTCGGGTCTGTTTGTCTGTTAAGGTTTTAAAGCGCTGTTGTGTTCTTACACTGCAGATTCTCCTCTGGCAAAGGGCCTAGGCCACGTCCTGCCCGGGCAGCCGCCGTCTGCAGCTGGGCACAGACCCTGCGCAGAGCCTCCCTCCGCGCTTGGACAGGACGGACACCAGGAGACCACCCGCCCCACACCCAGACCCAGCAGCACATCACCACCTTCCCTATCTGTTTTTCCAGCTTTGCCATCGGCTTCTTTCACTTTTACTTGCGAATAATTCGGTTTATGTCTTATGAAGTCCTAATTTCATTTGAGCGTTAACGGGAAATACCGTGGACCTTCATCAAAAGCTTTTTAGTGCAAAACAGCAAATGACTCGTGTGAAAAAAGCTACTCTCTGGTTAACTGACCCCTCTACATGGACTGGGAAGTCTTTACAGTGCTCCTTTGACCTAACTCTTCAGGTTTCCGCATTAACCAAATTCAAAAGAAAATGGTTACGACTCAAACCTCCCACCACTGTGCAGAGTTGGGATCGCAATAGGCAGTATTTTGCTATATCTCGTTTTGACTGATAGTTTTTACAACGCTACATCCTTAGAAATTGTTATTTTCCTAAAAGGACTGCGTGATCTTTACCTATGATCAAAAGTTTCCTTAATTACTGAAGCGGCAATGAAATCGTTTTGGGTTTTCAAATGTGAGCAAGTTTTTTTTCCACTGTGTAGATAACCTAACCAGGATATACAAATAATAACAGAAGTATCATTACATTGTTAAATATTTAGTAAGATATTTGGTCAAATACGATTATCCAATTAATATCCGTGAATCATTAATTCAGTTAAACTTGCAATCACAAGCATTTAATGCTCTTCTAAAAGCGTGTTCTACAGTTTTCATAATAATCTTTATATAATTCTTATTTTTAAAAAAAAAAAAAAAAAAGCTCAAAAGAGACTGAAAATAAGTGCTTCAGGTTAACAGAAAAGCCGGACAGGGGACGTGTGAATCTGTGGCATTTTCCAGTGCTACAGTAGGGGAAATTTTGTTTTGTAAAACTGTTTCAAACTTCAAATGATGTCTCACACAAAAAATAATTACTTTTTCCAAGCAGTTGTGGTTTTATCCTAGAGGAAAATAGCACCCTATCAAAAGGATCTCTGCGAAACCCTGAGCACATTTACAACACCAAACAAGAGGAAACAAGCAACGTTCCCACTTTTAGTAGCTGGAGATACGAAAATGTAAAGAATGTAATTGTTCTAATCACCTGTTACAAACCTCAGAAACAAATGGTTAATTTTCCCCCGGACTGCATCTTATTTCAAAAGGCATTACTAGAATTTTTCCGCTGCTGTTAAAAAGGCAGACCTCTCGCAAGAAGCTCTCTCTAACTATCTCCTCACCGTTAAGTTTGTCAGCAACCCTGCCGTCCAGAATGTGTTTTATGCAGAGTAACCGATTTTTTTTTCTTTTTTTTCTTCTTTTAATTTAAAAAAACCCCAAAACAGCGTGTTGGAAACTTTCAGGATAGAAACTAGAGAGCTTCGAAGTTCCTCTCCTAGCAGTGCCTAGCAAGGGAAAGGAGAGAGTTCTGCAAACGTGCCCCAAGCATCCAGCTACATTTAGCTTTCAGCCTTTTTATTATCATTGTCAATGAATGGGCCCCAGTCAAATTAAAGCTGCCATTTTAGGTTAAAGACTAGAGAGCCTCTGTTGTGCAACAGCGAGACAAAAACACTCCAAGCGACAGATGCAGCACTCTCCTTGGAAAACGACGCATTTCAACTTTTAGAAAATAATAATAATAATAATAACAACCGATCATGCTTTTTAATATGAATTATATATTGATACTCACACATTACCGCAAACTAACGGGATTTATAATTGGGATAAATCAGCTACCCATGCTGCTAAGGGTCATAGTCATTAAGATTTTTTTTGCCGTCGTTAGAATGGATGATCTGTGAGGAAATGAACAGAAACATTTTTTGTTCAACTTGCTGGTTTGTATCTCCGCTAGTCCCATACACCACGAGAAAAGGAAAAAAAG
>VYXH01001340.1:37257-50010 GCA_013397275.1 Burhinus bistriatus | reverse complement strand
GCCCTGCCATCTCATGAGGGAGGGCAGAAGATTTTGAGGGCAGAAGATCAGACAGCTAGCAAAAACTTCCCAGGGCAGCTTAGGCTTTGTATTACTTGCAGCATTACTTTTTCTATAAGACATTGGGAATCCTGCCTCTCAAAAAATAAGGAATCTTGTCAGTAGAGCAGCCTCTGAGATTGTCATCACTTGGGGAAGAGTAAGAAAGGGGGAAAAAAAAAAGAAGTCCCTTAAGGAAGAGAGCTCTTACACCCATACTTACAGGATGTTCCTTGGGGTTGCTATTAATTATTTACAAAAAATGTCAATTACCCTGGGCTAAAAATACACGTTATAACTTTGTGCACTGAGTACTGTGGATTTTGATTACACTGTCATGCTATATACTGTTCTTAAGCTGCATCTCAGTTAACAGCAGCCATCTCCCTCTCCCAATGTCACTGCTCTGACACACTGTTCAATGATTGTGTCTTATTCCTGTGCTCGCGTGGACCAGAGGGATACAGTTCAACTGCTGTACAGTAACAAGCAAAGTTATTGCCATTTTGTCCAGCAAACACATCCAGTGCCTTGCTAGTAGGGGAACTCTGACATGCATTGAGAGCTCTTGAAACAGGCCCCCCAGTTTTAAGAAAATGTGTTCATTTCATTAAGCCAAGTGGCCAGCAGTCATGTGAGAAGGGAATTTTGCATCCAGAGGATGTCAAGGTAGGTCAGGAGCTCAAATCTCTTTAGCAGGAGTGGGAACAATGGGCTGAAGAAGGAGGATGGGCTGCAAGAATTTCTGCAGGACCCTTTTGCCAAAGTCAGAGGAGGCTCAGGGGGGATCTCATCAATGTGTGTAGGTACCTGAATGGAGGGTGCACAGAGGACAGAGCCAGGCTCTTTTCAGTGGTGCCCAGTGACGGGCCACCCCCAGACCCGCTCACTGGTCAGCCTGTGTTAATTTCAAAGCACCTCTTGTATTTTTCTATCCTTGATCTCCTACCGTCCTGCTGTCTTTAGTTCAGAGTTCCCCGACTAGTAGCACTTGGGGATTTCATGGCCAGCCATCAGCTTTGCCAGGTCACTTCTGTTTCTAAAATTGTCCTGAGAAACTAGGTATTTGAGGGTTTTAAGGATTTTTAACAGCTTGTTTAAGGATCTTTTGATTTGCCTTCCAGGTTTTTTTCAGTCTACTTATGTCATGCTTTCAGACTTTAAAACAGAAGAGCTAGAAATTTCTTTTCAAAGAGAAAACTGGAATCCCCAGGACATAATTTAATATCAGAGAAACCTTTGGAATCATGTTAACTCCTCAAGTGAAAAAAGTTTTTCATGTTTTGTTTCCCAGAGTTTCTGTGTTCAGAAGCAAAAATTTAGTTCATTGTCTCTAACATGGCCTGCAGCTGTCTGTCATGAACGGAGACTCTCTTCTGTACCACCAACGAAATGCTGTGGTAAGCCCCCAGCATGTCATTCCTCAGGCCTTTGCAAGTCAAGGAGAGGTTTCCTTCTCATTCTCGTGTTGAATGGTGGAAGTGAGGAGCAAAGCAGACTGGAGAGACTCTGCTTTCTAGATGCCTAAGAAAGCTTGAAGGTATGCGTTAGGAGGTTGATTTTACTGAATAAAGAACAGGGCACATTCTTATGAACAACAAATGCTTCTACATAAACTAGTTAACAAAAGATTGTGTTTTGTCGTTTTGAAAACTGACTAATAACTTCAAAACAAACACTGAAAATTCAGAAAACATTTTTCTCCAAAACAAACTACAAGAATGGATGCTTGCATATTTTCAAAACATAAAATATGCAAAAAAAAAAGTATTTTATTTCCAAACTGTGTCTTCAAGCAAACCACTTATATTCCTGGAAGAGACAAGTACAATGTAATAACTCGAACAACTCTCTACTGATTTTTGGAACGTGAGCATGTTATTTACTCCTGTACCTTCGCCATACTCAAAAGAGTTTGCAGACAGGTAGAGATGAAAAGGTCTTTACACAAAAACAGAAGAATTTTCTTCATTGAGCCTCTTATTTTGAAAGATTGATGCCCTTAAAGTAACAAAATACTTCCCACACTGGCAATGTGGTCCCAAAAATCTCTGCTCCATTCCTGAGTGAGAACTGTCGGTTTCTGGGTGAAAGTTCCAAGTATTTTCTTTGAAAGCTGAAAATTCTCCTTTTTAGAAAAAAAAAAAAAAAAAAGTCACTGTTATTTAATAACTGTTTTCCTGTTGATTACTTGGTCCTGAACTTTTATTGTCAGGCTTTTTTATATAGAAACCCCTATGTTCCCATCATTGCTGTTCATGACAAATTTTTGTAAGAACTAAACTTTTTAGTCAATTCCCTGAGCTGGATGCAATTTCTGGGGTGACATCCCTCAAATGAAGCTCAGAAAGGCAGGAGGCCTCCTGAAGATATCAGGTGTGGAGGAATCGGTGAAGTGTGAAGATGGGATACAGTCAACAGGCTTTTTCTTGCTTATCTCTGCTATATGTATTAAGAGGTAGTATGAATGAACTGCTGCATTAAACAATAAGTACCACTGGAATCTATTCCTCTTGAAAATCTGAGAACAGGAAATCGGGAATCCCTAAAACTTCAGCTATTTGCTGGGTGAACATATCCTGGTATTTAGAGAAGGTCCTGTGACTTAAATGGCACTTACCCTGAGGCACACGCATATAAACCCATGCAGAACTACCTCTAACCGGGGAACCACGGGCATTAGAAGCTGTTTGGAGAGCAGGAAAGGGATAGTGCTGACCACTATTAAAGAGTTAAGAGTGAGATGAGAGCAATGCTGTTTCTCTGTACCTGGGAACTGTCCTGGCAGCGTTGGGTACGCCTGGAGCACCTAGGCACTGCAATGACAGGTGGCATCAAGAACGCAAAATAATAAGTAATTCCTGTCTCTCTAACCTTACACCATTCAAAACGTGTTCAGCATAAAGGTTTTCAAGTGCCTACATCAGAGTAAAAAAGCTAACTTCTTTTCAATACACGAAGTGCAACTTCCTACGTTATTAACAGCTCAGTTTTATCAAATCTACATAAATTGTAGCCAATTAAGCTGACAGTATGATCTGAAATATCACAGCTCTGATGTGATAATCAAATGAATTTTCTTCTAAATTTAGTGCCTCATCATTTTGCTTTATAGTTTTTATTCGTTTCATTTGATAAAAGACTACCTAATTATGTTTTCACAGCCTTGTGCTCAAGAACCACATAAATTACTGCATCACTGTACTTTGTCATCTCTTGCAGAGATGGCTTGTGATTGAGTGAGCCTTGTGATGCCTGTCTGGGAGCGGCCCATCTACAAGTGACATGAGCCCTACTCTGCACTTAGGATGAGGCCTGCTTCAGCCACTTAATTTTCCCTCGTGTGCCTTCTTTTGAAGAGTGTAGCTTTTTTTAGTGCCAAGGCTACCTCTATTCCACACTTGGCTGCAAATTCCTTCCGAGAATAAATAACATCATATAATGGTAGAGCTCACCGTGTATAGGTAGAACGTGGTATATAGGCAGAGCTCACCATTACAAGTGATCCCAACGTCTGTTGCCCAGTTGGCAACACTACTGAGGAAACATTATGCTGCAGATGTTATTGGCTTTTGCTGTCCCTATCTGCTGCTGTTTTAACCTCCTAATTGCCCTTTGACTTCCAGCAGCAGTCTCAAATATGCTGTAGTTCCATGCACTAAGAGAACAAAGTACACAGCATAAGTAAGCACTTCCTACAGGAATATGTATTGGTTTTACTCTCACTGTTGGTCATACTTTATTTTTCACATTTGATTTGCTGCAGGTTGTAGCTAGTTGAAAGGAAACTCAGCTGAACTAACCTTCTCTTGAATTTGGGAACAAGTATAAAGTCTGGTTTTCTCTCCCTGCATTTAGTGGTTATATTAGTAAGGCTGTATTTGTTTCTGACCGCAAATGGCTGAGCTCCATGTACGGACATAGATTCAATAAAAGCAGAATAAAACCCTCAGACCTGGTGCTCAGAACTTACTCCCCCACTTCAGTAAAGTTGCCATAACATTGCTTTTAATTTAATAATTCCGTTATTCAACTGATAAAAAAATAAATTGCGTCCTTCAGCTTTTAGCTCTCCTGGGTCTTTGTTCCTGTTTGTTGCCTTGGAGCGAACCTTGTCTTAAAATTGCTGTTACTCCTGCACGGCCCTACAGAGCCTTTCACAGTACAGAAACGTAATCTTGGAGCGCACAATAGCTGCGGCTGTGAATGCACTTAGGGAAGAAGTGGGCGATAGCCGTACTTGCCCCGCTTCCTAGCAAAATGAACCACGGGAGAAGCAGGCCAACGGGCCCATGTCCACTGCCGTGTTAGTGCTTTTGAACAGCGGTGGCAGCAGCAATACTGGTGCGCACGAGGAGAGAGCAGGACGGGCAAAATTGCTTTTACCGAGGAAACATCAAAGAACAAAAAACTTCCCCCAAAGCCAAACTGCTCCTGTTCTGAGGGAAGGATGATGACAATAGCTAGATGGTGTTATTTCAAGGCTTTGAAAGGGGCTGTCTTTATATATAAGATGAAACCAACACAAAGTGTGTGGTGAAATGGAAGAAAATACAAATCTGAAGACTCGAAACCAAATATTTGAGCTGAGATAGACAGAATACAAGGAAAAGCAAACCTCCAGTTGTTTCTGTCTTTGCAAATCATGCTGTTCTTTAGTGCAGTACCCTTCCCAAAGATAGTCAAAGACCAGGGTAGAGTGTGTCCTCTGCTGTAATTAATTAAGGACCTCAGACCTTAATTACGGATTTAATTAAGGATTTCAGACCTTTTACTTTTGAATTTCTCAATTTCCTTGGTTTTGTGGTTTTGTCTGAAAATAGTTGGATTGATCTGTCTCCTCAGGGTTTGAATGGAAGCATGTATTTTGGAAAAAACGTGTAATCTTTCTCCCTTTTAGTTCTCAAGACAAGAAGATCTGTATCTGTGTAGACAAGAGGTATATTTTCAGTTTTGTAGTCCATTTTGCTGAAAGTAAGTTGAATTCAGATGGGTATATCTCACATGTACCCTTTTTTTTTGGTTTAAGCCCTTCATTCAAAAAGTACCAAATTAGGCAGTGATGTAGTATTGCAGTCCTTTCCACTCTTTGTATGCTTTTCTTACTTTTATTCTTACGTCTGGCACGGAATAGATTTGCTATTATATGTTTGAACAATTGCTTCTGTGGCAAACCTGTTCTGCTTATTTAAGGAGCAGCTAAGTGTTTTCTGTCGAGTTACTGCAGTTTAACATATTAGTAGACAACACCTGAGTCACTGTTGAGTATGTGCATCCTTCAAAGTCTTTGACAAACTGGTAGAAACCTCAGTGAAGATGTTCATGTTCTGCTCCACATGTGTAGAGAATAAGAGGTTGAATCTGGCCAAACACCACAGCTCAGCTGACAAGCAGTAGCTTGCTGGGTCATAAAGCAACTTGGTCAGACGTCCAGGTGTGAAGTTATTTGCAGTTTGTTTGAAATTAAAGAAATTTGTTTCCTTAAGGCAGGGTGAGAAATAGAGCGATTAGCTCCAACTTCTTCAATACCTCACTTTAATAGACACCATAGAGGGGCCTGGAGACTGGCTCCCAGAGAAGCTTGTGCTGACCTGAGGCTAAAGGCCTCATTTTTGAGCTAAAGGTTGACCATCCTTCAGCAAAGTCAAGTCCTTGGAACCCCACCTGCAGTTTGGCGTCTGACCATTTCCATCAAAGCAACCGCGTGGTATGAAAATCACTTGCAATGGCATTAGAGTGCCTTGAGCCAATGGAGCGTTCCTTCACATCCCTCCCAGTGTCTGGGATTTTATTAACATCACAGGGATCAGGTACGCTTTGGGCAGAATGATGCAGGCAGCTGTTTCTGGTAGCTATGGAGGATGGCAGAACAACACATTGCGCTGCTTTATACTCATTTGTCTCAGAGAAGCACTACAAGCTCCATGTCTCCAAAAGTCTCTCTTTACCATGGAGGTGATCCTCTTGCATGATCTACCAGTGGATACAACTGCCTGGACTCTACCTTCTGTTAGACACCTACTGGCTGACTGGCTTCACCTTTTAAGAGGGGAGCTGAAGTGCCCCAGACCCTGGGAATAGGCAGGAGTGGAGAATAGATGGCTCAGAGCCTATGGCCTTGACTGCTGTGTCCCAGGGGCTGGATGAAGGCCAGCATTGTCTTCCTCTGCCAGGGTGCACTAGTGTTGCTCAGGGACAAGTCCTGGTCCCTTCCAAGAGGAAACTGGCTGTAAGGAGACGTACAAGGTTACAGAGAGCAGAAAGGGGGGTGGAGATCCCTGTCTCACCCATAGTCCCCAGTTTCTCTGATCACACAGGTCTATTCAGAAACCTTCTACCCTGCAGAAGCCTGTTCTTCTGCCATCTCAAGAAGAGGGTTTCTTAACATACACTGTTAAGAAACCTTGAGCCACTTCTGCAAGCAGCATCATGAAGCTTGTGTGGAGACCTGTTATAGACCAGCTTATAGAAAAAATTGAAAATAATCAGATTGTCTTCTCTGGGGCTTCAGGAATGTCCTGAGTAGAGCCAGAAGCCATTTTCCCTCACACTGGATTTACAGTGTGAACTGTCTCCTTCAGATTTGGACCTGAGTTCTTTTTTATAAAAACAAGAACAATTTGAAAACATGCAAGAGAAGGAACATGCTGATGGCTCCTCCCTTCTGCCTTGGCTCAGCAATTATCACACATACCCAGCCAGGATGCATGAATCAAGCAGGTCAATTCCTTCTTCTCTTCAGAAGGATTAAAACCCACATTTCTTGCCTCCCCGGAGGCTGCAGACTACCTTGGCAGGGGGGACCCTTTCTAGACTTTGAGCTAAAGCTAGGCTGCTGCGCAGAAATGAATTAAAATTAATCTGTAGACAAGTGAACCTGACGGCAGCTTAGCGATGTGGAGCTCAGCTGGCAGGAGGGAAACCTGCTTCCATGTGCCTTAGTCTGTGGATTGCTTGTGTACCTTGTCAAAAAGCTAATTTATGTAGCAACAGTTTTCTCAAGCTGTGCTTTAAAAGGAATCAGGGTAGCTGCTGCTGTGATTTGGTACAAAGACTGATGCAATTAGGTAGGTGCTGAGGAGGAAGGTCTCTGTGGAAACCCACCAAGTTTCTGGGTGCTGCTCAGGGTTACATGTCTCTCTGCTGCTCAGCTGAGCAGGCTTATCAAAACTCAGGTATTTATAGATGGGCATGAGCACAGTTTGAGGTTACAGTGTAGCTGGACCATGGTTTTGAGGGTCGCAGTTTTGGAGTTAAGCGCTTATGTCCCATTTGCACCTTCGGCATCTCAATCGCT
The DNA here is from genome assembly GCA_013397275.1 of Burhinus bistriatus. NCBI lineage: Eukaryota > Metazoa > Chordata > Aves > Charadriiformes > Burhinidae > Burhinus > Burhinus bistriatus. The sequence continues at coordinate 42,674 of VYXH01001340.1, read as the reverse complement.
GGGACTCTGTCGCCCAGTACTAAGGAGCACAATCCTATTGCCACTCAGTGGGAACTATACTCCTAAATTGCTTAAGTGCTTCTCAAAATCCCGCTCCAAATTTGAATATGCAAATTGCATATTGTTCATTGTTAAGAGTGAATGGGCCTCTTCGTGCTTCTGCAGTCAGATCCAGGACTTGTACTGAGACAGGTGTGCGAGTGCTCCAACAGGAACTGCTACATGTACATTCTGAGAAGAGCCTTTCTGCAGAGCTGAGCAAAAAAAGATCTTTTCCGCAGAAACTGTAGATCATGGTGCAAATTCAGAATCAAAAATTAATTGGTCTTGGATACATGTTTTTTAGCAGCAGGTGATTCCTCTCACCTTTTCCTTCTGATTCTCTGTGGAACACATACTTCTTTTTTTTTTTTTCTTTTCAGTTTGTTTAATCAAAAAACAATTTTGTGTTGTGAAACAGAGTGTCATGGGAAAGTTTAGTTCTCCCATATATCTTCCACTGAATCCTAATATGTAATTTCTAAATGCTTGCCTGCCACAAGTTGCAAAATCAAGTATTAACAGTGCAGTCTTGTACAGACAACATGCTGTAATGCCTTCGTTTATGTTTTGAAGAAATGTATTTATTCAATGGGAAAAAAATGGGCTTACATTTAGAGCTCTAATAAATGACAAAACCCTATAAACACAACATATATATATACTGGTTACTGATGTGAAAGAATTTCACGTATACTGTATCAAATGTTAAATGACTCGACAATAAGCTTTTCGAAGAAGAGACAATTACCACTCTACCTGCGGTAGTTTTGAAGAAGCAAACTTTACGATAAGCATATCCCACATGGACCAGGTGTCAGAATACACAGTTTTCTAATACAGTCAGTTACACGTCAAGTTAAATGAGCAGCCTGAGTTTGATGTCTTGCCTTCATGCTTATCCATCTCTGAAGAGATCCTCTGGGTTATGGACAAGACGGCTGTCAAATTTCCTGAGCTGATTAAGATCTCTCACTTTTCCATGGCAAGGAGGCCATGAAATCCAGGACAAGAGTGTTAAATATTCAGAAGACGCTGTAAAGAATGTGGGTTAGGGAAAGACTATGCTGGGTTTTGACAGTTAGCAATCACTTTCTTACCACCTTTCCTTTTCCTCCCATTTGCTGTATTTTTTCAATGTATTTTGCTTCATATAAAGTGCTAAGCATTTCAGGAAAAGTATTTGCAAAGTGCACAGAAGCATCTCAGTTTTGATTTGAGTATTTTGAAAATAAAACCATAGCCAACTTCCATCTCCTCTGTAACTATATTTGCAGAGATGTGACTGTTGTCTCAGGCCCTCTCTTTTTATTGCACATGCCAGAGTTATATTGAAAGAAAATAGGTGGGTGAATAGTATCATGATTAATCACGGTTCAATCGTGCTATGATATTATCTGTAGGCATATCAGATGTACACTATATTTACATGGAACAACACTCACTCATACGTTATGAATTCTGTTGAGAAGAAGCCATAAGATGAGGAGAAAGTAGCATTTTTAGAAACTGTAACTAGCACAGAGAGTCAAACGGGGGCTATTTGCAATACAGCCTGGGTAAGGTGGCAGAAGAGGCAGGATTCATGATGAATAAATTGGATATTGCTGCCCAAATAGAGACAGCTGAGATTTCTATTTTCTTGCTTGGAGGGGAGCCCCTCCTCAGTGTCTCCAAGGTCACAGAGCTTGCTGCTCATGCATTAAAAGCAAAGAAATCAATCTGAGAGAGCTTAGTGATGGGTATTGCTTCAGGAGCGGCAGCACTTGGCTTGCCCCAGCCCCATCACCCCCACACTCCCCATCCTTGCTCCCGAAATACAGCCGTGCTAAAGCGGTGAGCCACACGGCTCCGCACCAGCCTCACGGTTGAGGAGAAACAACCTGCCCTGCCTTCGCACCTCAGCGAGGACCGCTAAACATCACCTCAGCTGACTGGCATCTCCGAGCACATCTTCTCTTCTAGCTGAAGAGCAGCAGGGAACGGTGCCCTTTGCCTCGCAGAGCTTCAAACTGCCTGAGCGCCAGTGGAATCCCAGAAAAATCCTGAAAGAGCTGAAATTATGGCAGAGCTACGTCCCTTCGCTGGGGCTCTCAAACAGACCTGAGATCCAGGCAAAGCCCTCGCTAGGGTTTAGCTTTGGGCAGCTGCTGAAGCGAAGGGTGGTGATTCTCTCTGTAACTTTAATTGCAGTTTAGTTTTGAAGCGCTGAGCGCAGCAGGCGGCAGCGGAGGAGCGTTGCCAGGCCAGTCGTCCATCTGTCTGTCCGTCCGTCCGTTCTCCCAGCCTCGGCCCCCAGGCAGGGCAGCGTGGAAGGAGGGAGAGGGCACCACACTGGGCAAGGGTTTCTTGGGTTTTGAGTGCCAAGGAGCTTTTTGACTTTACCGGCAAAAGCAGCAGGGCATCATCTCCCCATGTACAAAAAGGATTTGTGTAAGTTAACCCACTGTATTTTTTCCCTTTCACTGCAATAGCAGGAGCAGGTACTCCGTGCTGCTGCCCTTCTGGGTTTCCCTTGCTACCACAGAAATGTACCTTTTTACTTCCCCCACCCTCTTCTCAGTACTAACAGCCTGTCCTGCGGCTCCTTCAGCCACGTGAACTGCTAAAATGCAGAGGAGTCTTTTCTGACAGTCGTTTCTCATCTTGTGCTCACTTGGTTTGTCAAAAGTAAAGGGGTTTTTGTTTATTTGTTTGTTTTTTTCTTTTTTCCCCAAAGTATTAGTTTTCAAATGAAATAATTGTGGTTTTACCAACTGTGCTTATAATTCTAGTAGAGAACATTGCCCAAAGGTTTAACCCTGAGTCTGGTTGCTTTACACCCTGGGTTGTTAGTAGGGTTCAGGGTGGGGTGGGTGGGTGTGATTTTTTTTTTTTTCCCATGGAAAAAAAGGGGAAATAATTGTTACAGTGAGATAAATCACAGTCAAAACATACCTCTAAATATTGCATCATGACAGTAACTCTTAAGGGAAACTAGAGGGCAGACTTCTAAAATAGTTCAAGCTCTGTAAAGATGCAGATAGGTACTTCATCGGCTTCCCAAAAAAAACTTTAAGTGTCTAACTCCTAGGGGTTTTGCATGTTTAACCAGCTAAATGCTTTCAAAATACTGTCCTGAGATGGCTCAGGAAGCCTATTGCATAAAAATAATAGTCATTGCTGTGGGTCAGCAGCCAAGCAGCTCCTATTGTAAGCTGGCTATTTATTATACCCAATATAAGAGAGTTGCCATTTCCTTATGCCTCCCTTGGTCTCAAAGTTGTTATGTCATGTATTGTGTCTTATTGTGTACTAGAAATCACTTTGGACTGGACAGGGTCTTTTTTTATTATTGTTACGTGTGGGAGTATTGCTTAGCATCTGCGTGGGGCTTGGCTTCTGACCCATTCATTGTGGGGTGGTTACAAAGACCCTTGCAGCGGCAGAGAAAAATGGAGAGAAGTGAACCCCTGTGGCCAAATTGCCAAGAAGGAAATGAAATTAATAGAACATTTATTTGCTTTTTTTTTTTCAACGTCTCATGGTCCAGACTTCAAGTTTGCGGGAGTGTTTGGCATCATACACCAGAGTGAAGGTGGAGATCAATGCAGCAGGAGACTGACATGAGGCGAAGGCTACAGAACCAGTTTGGACATGCAAATTTGTTGTACTGCAGAGCTGGGCCCTGTCTTCAGCTGGACCACAAAGGCGCAGGAATAGCTGGAGTTAAACCATGCTATTCAGAATTTTAAAAAGCAGAGTATTTCTCCCCTGCTTAAAGAAACTAGTTGTCTCCAGCAACTTCCGGATGGCAGGAGTGTTGAGCAGGATTTAGGGTTTCCAAGTCTGGCAGACCTGAAGTTGCTGGCCCTTGGAAGCCCCCGTCAAAGAGCTGCACCAGCCCGTTGGCAGGCTGCCGGGGAACCAGCACGGCGGCTGATAAGAAACTGCCCAGATCAGTCGTGCTCAATGTTCCATGTTGCATCAGAAGAATTGCTGAAAGCAAGATGTTTCCATAAAAAGTTACACTTTCAAAGCATAAACCTCTCCCAGTGGAGAAATGTTCCATCAGAAAATGTTGGACCAGTTTGACTCTTGGCATACTCTAAGGTAGAAAAGCTCATTGCATTTTAAATAAACTTCGGCAGCCTCAGCCCATGCCAACTCTCAAACAACAAATCAAGCAAACTCGGCTTTTTCTCCTGTAATTATCCAACCTAATAATTCTCTTGTCATTTTCCCCTTTTGCTTCACTGAAGGAAGAAAGGTTGTGTTTGCAGTACACCAAGATACTGTTTGCTTCTAGGTTGATTGCCCTGGAATTTGAAATTCATAAATAGTCATGATATAAATACATATAGCTTTAATCCCAAATTATGTCTGTACAGACGGCACCAAAATTCAATTACCTTCAGGATACACATGATCAGACTATTTTATAAAACACTTTTTCTGACATAGTCCATTTTAAAACCAGCATGAAATACACATTGTCTTCAGGGAGAAATGAAAGACAAAGTCTGCCTTGCCAAGGTTTGAACACATGGCTTTTGAAAGTCTAATAAGTTAACACCTAATGCTTAAACCTTTCCCCTCAAACATTAAAGTTGCATGAGAGATGGACAGTATTTGCAATGAAAAATGAATGGCAGAGCTAGCATTCTGGAGAATATGTGAATTCTGAAGAATAATGAAATAAATATGTTCAGACAATGTTAAAATCTAGTAGGAACCGAAAAACCAGGCACTATGGAAGCTAACGAGGAGTGTTTATGTGTTCATTGGTGCAGATGAATTAACATACTGTACAGCCTGCCTTATATTGTGTTACCCGAAAACTATGATTTATAGCAATTTTCCCTCAACCATCTCATATCTGCAAAATTATGTCTGGTTATGTCGTGGTTTGGGCCAGGCTGGCCCCTGAAATGAATGAGAGATGCTCTCCGCTACATGGAGAGAGAGAAAGAGACTTATGAGTTTAGGAAAAAACCTAAACTACTTTAATTAAAATATTAATAAATTAATAAAATAATAATTAAAAATTTTGAAATATATAACATATATATAAAGTTGTATCAGGCTCCCAGGATGACAATCATGTCACTGGCAGGCATGGGGAAAGTCCCAGACCGGACTCAGCAACGGATGGGAAATGGATTCCAGATCTGGATTCAGGAATGCAGGGATCAGGATCAAAGGCAAATAAACAGACAGAGTCCTCCCCAGATGTCAGCCACTGAAGGAAGAGGGCTGACCCTTTGATCCCTCAGCTTTCATACTGAGCATGGGGCAGATGGGATGGAATACCCTGTTGGTCAGTTTGGGGTCACCTGTCCTGTCCCCTCCTCCCCACGGGTGTGACCCCTCTACGCTTTTCTGCTCCTGACCCTCCA
>VYXH01001340.1:0-30165 GCA_013397275.1 Burhinus bistriatus | reverse complement strand
AAAAAAAAAAAGACAAATTATTTTGTATTTCCAGTATTTCATAGAATCAAAGAATGGTTGAAGTTGGATGGGACCTCTGGAGGTCACCTGGTCCAACCCCTCTGCTCAAGTGGGGCCACCTAGAGCAGGCTGCCCAGGACCATGCCCAGAAAATATAAATGAGAGCAAATATATTTTAAAATACTATATATGAGATATGCTCAGATATATGAGTTGCTATTATTATCCTAACAGAAATGTAACAAATGTCTTGAAATAATTTGCAAAAAGCATGCAAGAAAGCATAGATTAATTTAAAGTAGGCTTTTTTGTTTAGTCAACCAGCTACCACTGGGAGGGAGTCAGAGGATGAACTCCCCTTTGCAACCTAAACCCATCTGTCTGATGTCCCATCACAGTATTAATATGTTAACCTGGAGCACATTTGACTTCCTACTGCTTCTTCCCCTATCTGTGTGGACCGTGTTTCCAGATGTGCTATAAATGTTCAAGCAGTTGCACAGGAGAAGATGATCTTAGCAAGGGGTGCTCACTGAAGGGAAGTGAGGGCAGACGCATTAAAGCAGATCCCTTGGCACTTCAGGTCACCGTCTCAAGAAGGACAAGGCTTTTACTAGACGTGTAGGAGAATTAGGGAGTCAAAGGAGATAGTCCAGCTTTATTTCACATTTCCAATTCACTAGAGCAATCAAAGTAGACGCGTCCCTGGATTTACCTTTTTTACAGGTTTTTCCTTCTGAAGATCAATGTGTTTGTAATTCTAGGATAATTCTGCTCCAGACCAACAAAAGTTCACGAACTCTGTCCCCTTCTTACCTTACCGAAACTGATACCCTTTTCATTCCCAGAGTGCTATTTGCTAGTAACGCCCAGATGTCATTTAAAAGTTGTGGGAACAAAACCCTTCTCTGGGTCTCCTAACTCCATAGGAAGTCATTAGCCTAATTTCCCACTTGCACTTTTGAAGAGGCATTTTTTGACCCTTTTTATCAATTTTTTCCAATCAGTGCAGAATTTTGTCCGAGCAGCCAAACCTGTTGTCCATGTGCAATGCCCACAGTATGTAATGAATGCTTTCAGTTGATTACAATCTTTAGAGTTTGCATGATTTAAGTCATGCTTCACAGCTTGGTTAAACAGTATTGTAAAGAAAAGACCCAGTTCTACAGCTGTAACACCCACCCCCCACCCCGGTCTGCTCCCAAATAGAAGACTTCTTCCTGTCTTTTCTTAAATGTTGTTTGTATGACTGCGATAGTGGTGAGTAATAGATCTATAAATGGGTTCTGATGAGGAGTAAACATCATGTGGTCGTGCATTTTGGAAGCTTGTTGAGTGGGAGGCATTTACTGAACCTTGGTGCACTTGCTATAATCACTGATTTTCTATGAAGTGCTAATGGGATATGTCTGTTTGCTCCTTTGTAAAGTTACTTCTTATAAAACAGGCTGCCTTAACAGGATTTTAGGGTTAAATACAAAAGGCTGGAAACTGGTCAAATAAAGACAAATTCTATTTAGTCCTCAGGTGATTCATGCACGGTCCTTAATTATATAATATTAGCACTGAATGTGATCATTTTATTGCAAATATGGAGATATGGCCAAAATCTGGATTCATTTCATGTTTCATCTTCTTTCAGCTAACATGTTGTATAAGAACAGAAAATGCTGACAGCTGGAATTACTGGTGCTTTTTTTAGAGTAAATCTTTTATCTGTTAACAAGTTTGGGCATATTTTCAGGGAATAAAAGGGAGATGCAACATTAAAAACTGTAATTTTGAAGGGAAAAAGTGAGATTTTGCAATTCATTAATTTATTTAGATGTATTTTTGACGTTTCATCTATGTTGAATAGCACAAAAATTAAATGATTTTTAACATAAAAATAGCCATTGCTTTTTCTTGTGGTTAAAAAACTTGAGGACTCAGTCTTCTTTGTCCCAGAAGCTAACGCTGGCATCTCATTGACTGCAATCACAGCCCTGCAAATTCTCAAACACGGAACGAGGAAAGTCTTGGGGGCTGAAAAAACACGTAATTCCATGATTCAAAAAAGCTCCGAAGTATGTCCATCCTTAATCAGGACCACATTTAATCATTTGCTGTCAAGTACATCCTTTTCTGTTTTCTTTAAAATGGCAGAGTGTTGTTCAGTAGAATAAGGTTGATTGGATTGGCAAGAGAGGCGCTGGTAGATAAGCTGCAGCAGCTGAAAGAATAACCAGGGAACATAACTGTGAGGATTATTAATGTACCATAAGAAGCCTATTTTTGAGTTTACAGACTCCTATTGATCTCTGGAGGAGTTAGAGCTCTAAAAATAACATGCCTTTGGGAGCAGGGAGGGAGAGAATTGGAGCTGGCCAGAGGGAGGTCTGAGTGGATCAGAGCATCACGGGGAGATAATCGAGGGTCTGCTGACTGCAAAGGGAGTTCAGCTAGCAATTATAAGCAACCAGAGAGCAGAGCGTGCACCTGAGAGAAAGATAAGATTATTAGCAGGTGTTAAAATAGCACTGCTTGCAAGCAGCGTGCTTCAGACAAAATTTGAGAACAGCAGGCTTGATTTTCCTCAGCACCTGAGCATGGAGGCAAGGCTCCTCATCATGACAATTTGGTTGCTCCTGCATTTGGATGGCAAGTGGCAGGGTTCTTGTGGGCTGTAGTATTTTTCTTGCTCCTCCAGTTAATTAACTAGTCTTCTAGGTGCATGACCCCTTAGAAGACTGGGTTTCCTTTGACTAGAGTTGCTATGGCTCAGTTGTAACTGGGAGAACTGGAGACAGCAGAACTTTTGGAGGGTCTGCTGCCTAGTAAGAGTCCTGTGCCTCAGGAGGGGAAAGAAGAGAGGTGCTTGCTCGGCTGGCTGGGATACGATGCCAGCTGGGACCTTTCAGCCCTGAGGTCATAAAGATATTAGGTGATATTGATAATTGATTTCAGTGGGAGCTGGGTGTCAAAGGTCTGGGATCTATGACTATATGAAGGGAGGACAAGGGAGTATTTGACAAAATGGAGCATGTGGCTAAAAGTAATCCCAGCAGCCAGATTGCTTGGATTATTAACAACACAGTAATACAGTATATAAGACCTTGTTGTTTTAGTTTGTAAACTCACTGACAGTTCCACAGCAAAGCAGGGGCCAGCAGGGACCTTGCACCTGGTCCATGAATCCCCACTGCCCTCGTGAGTGAAGGACAGCTTCTCGTGAGAGCTAGAGAGGCTCTTCCCAGACTCACAGACTGGCTGAGGCTTGAGAGCACCTCTGGACACCGTCCAGTCCAACCCCCTGCTCAGGACAGGGGCATTGCTCAGGGTCATGTCCAGTCAGGTTTTTAATATCTCCAAGGATGGAGATTCCACAACCTCTCTGGGCAACCTGCTCCGATGTTTGACCACCCTGACAGTAAAAGAAGTTTTGTTTCCTGCTTACATGAAATTCCGTGTGTTTCAGTTTTGGTTTATTGCCTTCTGTCCTTTTACTGGTCACCACTGAGAAAAGTCTGACTCCATCTTCTTTGTACCCTTATCACCAAGATCCCTGGTGGCTTAGTGTGCATAGCACAAGACAGCTGGTATTAGGAGCTCAGGAAATAAGGAAAGGCTAAACTACTTGGGGACTTATGTGGGGGAAGACAAGCATGGAGGTCCCTGCAGGGCAGATGTCTCCTCCAGGATGACACCTGCAGGAAACACAGCCTTACCATCTAAGACCCTGAATCTGCTAGAAAGGTATAAAAAAATCCCATGTAATCCTAAAAACCAGAAGGCTAAGTTACAGCTGTCCTTCACGCCACAAACCTGCCCACGATGCATTTGGAGGCAGAACGTGACGTTGGTCTCTTTTAGCAGTAGGATCAGAAAACACTTGTGACACAGAGGACCACATTATGCTCGGATGTGCCTGCTGCGCCCTGCACACCCTCTCTTCGGATCCTGGGCTTCAGCGCTCGGGTTTAATCACAGCCAGCAGTGTTTTATCCACCCACCACTAGAAAACAGTCACCTTGTGATATTCAGGAACAGGCAGGGAACAGTTTGAAAGAGAAAGGAGAATACTCGACTGAAACACAAGGAGAGCGTGTGTAGGCAGACAGTAATTATATAGGACAGGATTACACGTGCCTGCATATCCTGGGGAGCCATCAAATACAACCTTAAAGTTGGATTTTGTTTTTGAGATCAGAAAGATAAGTACCTAAAATTACCTGATTGGAAGGAAATTTCAGCTGAAAAAAATAGTACATTGCCTTACCGAATCAGGCTACGAGACGATTATATTGTTCGATTGCTAATGTCCACAGAGTGTGTTAGCAGCACTATGTGTGGTTTTATGACCTCTTTCCCATGGACAATGACAACCCCTCACTTTTTTTCAAGTCGAGTTAATTAACTTTTGGCTTCTTTATTCAAAAGTCACCAACACTTTCAAGCGGTTAGTGTAAGCCATGCAGGGCTTCTCTTAATAGCACTTCTTTTCTCCAGGGAAGTGTTTCTTCTCAAAGCTAAGCAATTCCAGCCTTTTGAATATCCCTCCAATATTTGTTCAAATGTGTACAGCCTACACACTTTCAGGAGCACAGCAAAAACTCACTGTATGTAGCACATTGTGAAATATAGAAGGTTGTCATTTTTTTCTCTGTCCTGTGGCTTTTTCTCTATTTTCTAAGCATTTGTTAAGGGTTCATGAGTTCAATAACATTTACCAAAAATAGAGATATTCCTCCACCCCAAATACTTACATCTTAGCTGATTAAACATATATGCTGAGAAAGTTAGTGTCTTGAACTTTTGAAAGTTAATTGCAAAACCTGTTTTCCTCGGTATTGAGCTGTCTGGAACCACAGATATCAACAGCAACCACAGATAAGCTCTTAAATCACAGAGAACAGGAATAGACCCTATGCTGGGCTTCAAATTAGCTGTGACTATGCAGGAAAGAGTCACTGTAGACAGGTCAATGGAAATTGCTCATCATTTGCCAGACAGCACCTAAACACCCCCCCCACACACCTCCCTCTCTTTACATAAATAAATAAATTAACTCCAGTGGGATTTATACAAACAGCACAGAAAAATAATGTGCTACCATGTCTAGAACAGTGTCTTCAGTGCTGGTCAGTCATGAAAATTAAAGTAGAAATAGAGGAGGAGTGGAGTTGTGACAAAAATAGTTACAGGAACAGATACACTACCAGAAGAGAGGCTGAAAATCCCTGGGACTGTTCAGTTTGGACAGGAGACAAAGAAGGAGACTCACTACCCATAAGGATTCTAATGGGCAGAACAGAGAAAGCAAGAGAAAAGGATAATCAAAGCAGCTGAAAAAGATTTTAACAAATAATATATATACATCTACATATATGTATATACCGGTAAATAGTATTTACTGGTAAAATTAAATACTACTTTGATTTTTATCCAACTGATGCATCCTTACTACCTGCAGCATGACGGCGCCCCTGTGCCCTATGGCAGGATTTGCCGCCTGTGCCTGCCGAAGCAGTGCCGAGGCTTCCCTGGGGATGTGTCCCAGGGCCCGTGTAGGGCCGGACCCTGCTTGCCCCGAGGCAGGGGCAGCCCCCGAGCTCCCTGCGCCCTGCCAGGCAGCCGGGGGCAGCTGGACAATGGGATGGGGCAGGGGGGGACGCAGCTACCCTGGACTGAGGGCAAAACTCCAGGCTTTGAAGGTCTGAGCTCTTACCAAGAGTCAGGAAGTTTCATCAGACAGAGATTTGGAGAGTGGGTGGAAAAAGCTAGTGGATGAAAAAGATTTGTTTCACACCCACTCTGTATTCCCCTGAGCTTGGGTGTAAACAAGTACACTCGGTGAAAGCAAAATGGCAGGTGAGGGGAATATACTCCCCCTCACAACTTACAGGGGCTTTTCTGCATGCTCTCGAAATACCTGGGAGTGCATTGATAAAGGATTAATTTCTGGTCTTGTGTTTGTCACACAGGTCTGACAAGAGAAACCGAATGGATTCCAATGAATGGAGATAATTGGAAATACTTTATATATTTGTATGAAGACTATGAACTTCCTAACTCCGCAATATCCCATAGGAAGCATCTTCTTTGTACATTTATATCAACATTTTCTTGTTGTCCATTTTGCTTAACATAGGAAAGTACTGCTGAAATAAAACAGAACACAGCAACTAGCAATGAATGTGTATATATTCAGGAATGACTTTGACCTGAGAACAAGGAATAGTGTAATTTGAAGTTTGAGTAAAAGTAGAATAAATACTTAAAAAAAATTCAATATTTACAATTAATTTGGTTTCTTTCCTTTTGAAAAAAGATCAGTATCGACAAAAGAGTTTTAAAATGATTTGAGAAAATGCAGAATAAATGAGGAATGTAACGTCTAATTTCCTGCTGTGTATTCCTGGTTATAGAACAGGAATCGTATATCATGTGTAATAAAGGAAGTGAAAATATTAAAAGGGATGGTCTTTCTGATGAGTTTAGCTAAATTCTTCTTCTGTTGTAGAGCCAAAGCATTTCTTTTTCTTGAGAATCTAAAATGCACTGGTGTTCTGATATTTGTGCATCACCTTTACTTTATACAATGAAAATACAAGATGTGAGCTAGCTGACAGGAAACCTGCATCCTTTATTCAAATAAACAGGTCAACCAGCCTTGATGGAACACGCTCCTGAGTACAGATTGAAGGATCACTGTCTTCAACAGCCCAAATAAAAAGGGGACATTGAAATACTGATGCTGAGCAAAAATCATATACCATCGCACCAACTCTTACTTGAGATGATTAATCCCTGACACTTGTTTTATACGGACTGTACATAAATAAAGACTGTTCGACGCATATTCTATTTTTGGAAATGAGATCTTATTGTTAGAGAAATTTAATACACTGTGTCTCCTTGGTCTCTCCTGTGTTATTTACCGTGAAGGGATAAGAGGAGTTGTTTTGTAATAATATTGTTCTACTGTTGATTGAAAACTATTCTACATGCTCTGAAACTCTCTGCCTGGCTCTTGTTTATTCAATTAAAATAAAGATAATTATTCTGGTTAGAAAACAGATTTCAAGTTGAATATTACTAACAATGACATCCATTCAATTCTTGTTTGCTACATCAAAAATACAAAAGCTAACTGGCAATATTTTTGTATTTTAAGTTATTACATATATTTGCATGGCTTTGTACAGGAAATTAGAAAGGAGCTCTACTTGCTGCAGCTCAATTAAAAGGACATTCTTGTATTTTTGACTTTCAATATGCAATACTGACATTGCTTTCTAACCTGCTTCATCCTTATATGCTTATGGCTGATTTCCCTTAATGCATTCCTTGGAGGCGAACATCCCCAAAAAGACAGGTTGAAATGAAAGTGTCAAGAGGCAGAATGCATCAGGAGCACCTTTCATTTACATACCGATAAGATTAACATGTCTATTCAATCGAAAATGAACAATTTTCCCCCACATTGCATTATCAGTCACTGATATTGGACTGCATTGTTCCTGCCAGTATGGAAGTGATAAAAAGAGGAGAAAACACAATCCCTTGAGCCAAAAGCATGTTGAAGGCGAGATGAGTCAGGGCCTCAGCTTTTATTATTCTTTACTCACTTTAAAAACAATCATTTCAGAGAACTGCAGAAAGGTAAAGCCACATTTTTTCCTCTCCTTTCACAGTTAGGAAACTTCATAGTGGAAATTCCAGGGGATGGGGAGAGCTAGGACCAAATCCCAGTCATCACGTCTGAATGTGTAAGGGAAAGAGGAAAAACTGATCCCTGACACAGAAGCCTGCTTCTTCTTTTGCCAGATTTCACCTCCTTGCTACAAAGTGGTGGGGTACCAGCAGTGACCATCGAAATGTCTTAATGGTGGGGAGGGGCTAGGCAGAGACAAAGAATATTTTTTCTCAGCTTCATTTTCATTTTAAATTAAATTTCACAATATATATAATATTAAAGTACCTTGAGGCTGCCAGCTATGGGGTGTGGGGATCAGTGAGGACCCCGAGTTAGGTCTTAGGACTACAAGGAAGCTTTATTAAAGCATAAAATTAACAACTAAGTACTAGAAAAAAAGGAGGCTATGAAGGCTGGCTGTGTCTGAGCTGGCAAACTGTTAACAACTGGTCTGAACCATCATGTGCTAGTGATCTTACTTTTCATCTCAGCCTTACGAAAGGGTCTGGCTGTAGGGCGTACACAGACCAGGGAGAGCAGCCCCAAGCAACTCCGCAGTCTGTTACTTCCGACATGGAAAATTTTGCCCCCAGATGCTAGATTTTGGCACAAATTTAGGGAAAGACTGAGGTCTTACAATGAAAGAGGAGCACGGAAATACATAATAACAGATCATGCTAAAGTCATACCTATTTCATGTGGTTACGTGCCAGCTTTTGTCAGTATGAGCCAAACTCGCTAACCGCTGTATGTTAACACCTCACTAATGAGGTCATACATGACCACCTGTCCTGGTTTGAGGTAAAACAGGACCAATTTTGGTCAGTAATTTTACTTTTTAGCTAGGCGTCTTCTAACTGCTGAACATGTTGTGCAGAAAACTGTTCGCTCTCAGAGTGGTAAAACCCATGTTTATAGTTGGTGCCAAGGAACGGTATGCAGAGAGGCTCTTGCTTATACTTATTGCTGTAACACCCAAGGGCAGCCAAATTTGTTATTTGCCCCGTTGGAGGGTCGGAAGCGGAAAAGCGTAGAGGGGTAACACCTGCGGGGAGGAGCGGACAGGACAGGTGACCCAAAACTGACCAACAGGGTATTCCATCCCATCTGCCTCATGCTCATTATAAAAGCTGAGGGATCAAAGGGTCAGCCCTCTTTCTTCAATGGCCGGCGTCCAAGGAGGACTCTGTCTGCTCATCTGCCTTTTATCCCGATCCTGAATCCAGATCTGGAATCCAGTTCCCCTCTGTCACTGAGTGCAGTGTGGGACTTCCCCAGTGCCTGCTGGTGACGTGATTGTCATCCTGGGAGCTTGATACGGTTTTGTATATATTTCATTATTTTCTTTTTATTATTTTATTATTAGTATTTCATTAAAACAGTTTAGTTTCTTCTAAACTCTTAAGTCTCTCTTTTCTCTCTCTCCTGCCTTCCTTTTAAGTGGAGCAGGAGAGAGAGAAATCATCTGTTGTTCCGCCTGATTGGGCCAACCTGGCCCAAACCATGACACCACCCCTTGGCAGTGAAGTCAGAGGAATGGTTGCAGCAAAATAAATAGTTATCATAACCAAACCACAGAGAAATTAACACCCTGCAACCCCTAACCTGCTTAATGAGGAACCCATAAAATGAAGCAAAATAGCCGGATTTCAATATCATCCCTACGCTCTGGTCTCCGCACGGTGCTGGCGTGACAGTAAATCAAAGGGACAGTATTGCCCTGCTGTCACTAAGCGCCATGCATGTAAAGCGGAGGAAGAGTTTCCTTTGTTAACTCCCTACTCAGTTCTCTGCACTATATTTTTTTTTTTTTTTGATGCCAGTGCCGAAAGAGAGAGTTCTTTAATCTAACTGAACATCTTTTTCTGAGAAGTTGCTCAACAATGTGGTGGCGACATGTTCTATTAGAAAAACAGAAATAGTTATTGCACTGTGCCCACGGCAAAGGGTTTAGTCTAATGAGCTACCAAGACCTCGGCACATTCCGGGAGAGACTTTTGATCATTGGCCACTGAACAAAAACACACTCTAATGATTTCTCTGATCATCTGCACAGAAAAATCCAAACACATTGAACTTAGAGGTAAAGATAAAGGTAGAGATAAAATAATAATTACTGTTACTGGAAAACTTTCGGTGGGTTTGAATGTATTTCAGTTGATGACTCTGGTTTAATCACTTTCAATTAAAAGATTACAATGCTTCTGCGTTTCTAAGACAAATAGTGTTACTTGCCTTAAAACTCTGGAGGCTTGGCTTTATGCATAACTGGAATTATAGAACTAAACTGGGAGTTCTGCATTTTCTCTGGTGGTGTTAGCTATTATTTTCAGTAGTAAAAGGAAAGCCCCACTGTACTACTTTACTTACTGTACCAGCAAAACATCTGGAGTTACATGCAACTGTGTTTATGGTCGTGAATTCCCAAAATCAGTGTCTTCAGATGTAGTTCATTGAGTTCAGTGGCATCTTACCAGGACTATGCTCAGTGCAATCACAAGGGTGATAAAGATGGTCCTTTTATTTGTCTCTTGTTCCATGCTGTCTGTGAATTATTTATGGGAAGATGTAATAAAAATCCATCACTTTGGCCTTTTTGTATTATAAAAAATTGATGTTGAGAGAAGAGAATCAGAGAAGGCTGTCCAAGCAAAATAGTTGTATTTTTCTTGGTAATAGCTTTAGGGCCAAAATGTTGAAACAATTTTCTTTTGCCCTTGTGACTAAGTCCTGGTTTCCCTAATCTGTGCACATTTAATTTGAATGAGTTTTTGCTTTATAAGTGAAGCAGATTGAGTAATGTGCTTGGCAAAAAAATCTTAATTTTCGTATACAAACTGCCTAGTACTACTGGTGCATGAATAATTACAAAGGAAACTCCCCCTAACACCAGTTCTTCAGCCGTCCAAAAGTACTGCAGCTTTGCTCCTTAATTTTTCCCCCTAGATAAAATAGTTCTCTAGAGACAAAAAGCTGAGGGTTGGATATAAGATCAGTCAAACTTGGTAAAATCCAGTTTTCCTGAGTCTTTGGAAGCAGTCTAAAGCCATTTACAAAATAAACACATCTGTTGGCATGTTATACTCACTTCCACTACATCACTCTGCAGTAACTATGAAGTGGATGTTTTCAAAGATATCCTACAGAAGACTGGTGACTAACCACAAATGCGATAGCAAAGTGACAATGTTCTGGTCCTGATACCAACTGTGAGTTTCATATGTACCAGTGGTTGATAAATCTTGTCTGCTAACTAATTAAATTTTATTTTGTCTGGATGTCGAACTGTGAAAAGTGACCTAATCCTTTGCTGTATGTTAAGTGAAACTGGAATTTAATTTGTCTTTCTTACAGATGCTGCATGCATGGTAAGTGTTTTTTTACAGGTACTGCAATAGTTTCTATTGAGAGTATTCTTCATCTAATACAGTGGTTCTTCATCTTCACCTAATACTTCTGACTTTCCTAGCTGATCATTTGCAGGGTCAGAATGGGTCTTAACAGATCTCCCTTATATCAGGAGACTGATAATGCAAGCCCTGACTTGAGCAGAAATGCGAAAGTCAGTGTGTAGCTGAACTGGACTTTGTAATGACGCAGCACACAGTATTTTCTGTCCTTAGCACATTGATGTTGACCACGTAGTCGCCCTGTACTTGGCACTCGTGAGGCTGCACCTCTAATACTGTGTTCAGTTTTGGGCCCCTCATTACAGGAGGGACATTGAGGTGCTAGAGCGCATCCAAAGAAGGGTAACAAAGCTGGTGAGGGGTCTAGAGCACAAGTCTTACGAGGAGCAGCTGAGGGAACTGGAGTTTTTTAGCCTGGAAAAAAGGAGGCTCAGGGGAGACCTTATCGCTCTCTACAGCTGCCTGAGAGGAGACTGTAGAGAGCTGGGGTTTGGTCTCATCTCCCAAGTAACAAGTGATAGGACAAGAGGAAATGGCCTCAAGTTGCACAAGGGGAGGTTTAGATTGGATATTAGGAAAAATTCCTTCAGCGAAAGGGTTGTCAAACATTGGAACAGGCTGCCCAGGGTTGACTCACCATCCCTGGAGGTATTTAAAAGAAAAGATGTGGTGCTTAGGGACATGGTTTAGTGGTAGACTTGGCAGTGTTAGGTTTACGGTGGGACTTGATGATCTTAAAGGTCTTTTCCAACTTAAATGATTCTATTATTCTAAGTTTGGACACAAGGGGCAGGATTCACATGCCTGCTTGGACACAAGGAGGATCCATATGAGTACATGGACTCATCGAGTGCAGTGGGAGAACACAAGAGGAGTCAACTCCTAGAGACTGAGAAGGGGAAGGTGGGAGTGAGAGGCAGCAGAGGAGATAGATGTAGGTTTCTGCTTTGAGAAACAAGTCAGGGAGCAAGAGTGGTTTTAGGGCTACCAAGATCCCTGCTGCCATACCACATCTTTCCTCCTGCTCAAGTTTTCTAACAGGCAGCTCAGCAGGAACTACAGAGCAGGTCCAGCAGGCTGGAGAAATGTATGCGCTGGGCTGACGCACAACAGAAGAATGCTTAGAGGAAGGCCAAAGACTTGAAGAGACATTTCAGGGCCCTTTGGATCCTTACTGTTACTGAACTCAGAAAAACTACCTTGCTCCTTGCTCCCCACCAACAGTCCTGGTGTGTGCTGAGGTGCAGGATGACCAATGGAAGAAGCTGGGGACGGTTGTGTAATTAGGGGTCTACTTCTCAGTGTTTCTGGTTGCCCTCACAGTTGCTGCAAGGCTGGCCCTGGCCTGGTGGCCATATCTAGAATTAGGAAGTTCAGGAGAATACCTAAATTCATGCTTTCCTACAGAAACCAGGAAAGGAGCACCAATGTTTAACTTACTGCACAGTCAAGCAGCAAATACACACACACACAAAAAAAAATCAGATAAAGCATTCTGCCCTGTGAAACACATAGTGTCCTCCTCTTCCCTCTTTCCATGACAGCCGCATGTCACCGGAGCCGGGGTATGGTTTACCAGCCCTGTGGCTTTCACAATGTTCTCAGCGCTTCTCGCATACTTCCTGCATGCACATCCGTGCACTCATCCTCTGTTTTTATTGCTGAAGGTTACAGAGGATAAATGAAAGCCTCCAATGCCACTTTCTATGGCCATTTTAGATCTCTCAGATAATCTCCTGTGAGGTCACCCACCTCTTCTAAATGTCATGCACGCATGTGACCTGAAAGCCTTCACAGCCTGTCCTCACGCCTGAATGACATCCCAGTGACTCAGGCACTAATGCCTCCAAATGAGGCCATGTCTTAATTCCCTGCTTTGACTGTTTCTCCAATAAAATGCTGCTGACCATCCTAAAGCTGAGAGCTATCAAGCGAGCAGTGCAACAGGGGGACAGCTTTGCGGAGACTGGGAAAATGACACTGCACGGCACCACACGGTTGAGAAAATTCAGTCAGCACTAAATTCATATAGTTGTTGTAACACAAATGGGACATCTGGGCTCTTCCCGGGCTTTTGAGAAGAGAGGAATGTGCTCTGCTTACGTCTTGTATCCAGCAAGGCAGGTGAAAGCTGCATGTCCTACACTCATGTTGCTGACCTAAAACCAATGGCCAGGTCATCTGCTGGTGAAGCATGGCACCACACCATCCACGTTGCTGAAGCGATGCTAGTTTGCACCAGCAGTTGTTTCTGCCTACAGCCTTGGAGAATCAGGGGGAGAGAGAGAGACACTTGGAAAAGCATAGGTTGCCAGGGAGGAAACAAGATGAACAGCGTCCTTCCGCCTGTGGGAGGGTGAACTTCGCTTCCTGGATTGGTATTTCCAGTGCTTACCTGGAGAAGGGCCTCAGCGGAACACGAGCTCTGGAGGAGCCTGGGGAAGAACATGATTCAGAAAGGCGTCAGGTGGGACTGCAGCCTCACCATCCTGCCAGGGTGGTGGCAGGCCAGGGCAGCAGGCATGGAGGACCAGGGGCCTACCCTTCCCTGCTCTTCCCTCTGGTGAGAGCCAGGCTCTGCCAGCCGGTGGTTGCCCCCATCCAGCCCATTTGGTCAGGGCTTCCTGCCCTGCTGTCCTGCAGGAAGTTCCTCACATCCGTGGGGAAGCAGCCCGGGTGCCCAGGATTTCTAGTCCTTCCCCACAAAGCAGGAACTAAGTAAGCCCTCCAAGAGCTTCATTAGGTTGGCTGTGTTTTCGACTGCAATGTCCTTCTGGCCTGCTTGAGCAGCAAGTGAACCAGCACGTTAGGGAAGTGATTTTGCATTGCAGGATGGCACGGTTATTTCGGGAAACACTCATGTATGTCGATGCAGAGGAGTTATTTCTCCAGGATTTGGCTTGTTGTGTCCCAGCATTCACACTGGTGTTGCGTTGCCCAGCAAATCTTTACCAATAGCAGCTTCCAACTCTGCAAGGGGGTCTCTCTCCTGCATCTGTATCGGCTTGGTGGGGGACAGGATGAATCTGACAGAAGAACATGGCTGTTGTTACATTCTTGCTTATTGATTTTCTTGGCTTACTGATATTTTACTTGCCTTGCTCCTTCTCTTCAAGGAAAAACAATGAAAGGAAAGGCACATGCAGAAATGCAAATTCCTAATATCCAGAACAAGAACTATTCTACTCTTCAAATTTCCAATAAGATAGAAAACTTTGTTTCTGAGGCAGGGGAGAAAAAGAAAAAAAGAACTCTGATGTCAGCAGTGGTGGAGTTCATTTCTGTACTACTCCCGTCAGTTGTCAAAAATGCATTCTTTATGGATAGATCTCTGCAGAAGCGCTCAACTCGTGACATCCCCAGGGAGCTGCTTTTTAAACAGCAGTGTTGTTGGGCAATGACCTTCCAAGGGCTCTTCCTCTGAAGAGAAGCAGTGCTTTCAGGCAGACTCTTGTGTGCCCTTTGTCCTGTACATTTTCAGAATACTCGCATGCTCTGTAAATTTTCCAAACAGAGCAATTAGGTGTCTCCAAAGTATCACATACCAACATGTGTCCCAAGCTTTTTGCTATTTAAGGCTTTTGTTTTTCAGCAAAGCATCTCTATTTAGAAAATCACTTGTGTGAATCACCAAGGCCTGATAAGACACACACACCATAGTTCAGAGGACTTTGTGATTGAACACTTATCATGAGCAGAAGATCCTGGAGTACAGTCCTCAGACGGATTCAAAAGACCATCTAGTCCATCTTCTTGCCTCCAAGCCCAAGCAGCTATACTTGCCCAGTTCCAGGCAGATTTGTAGGGAATATATTCTTTGCAGCACACTTTGAAGATCCATCCATGATGGCAACCCTACAACCTCCCTAGGCAACCTATCCAGCATTTTGTGGTCTTTACTGTTAGAAAGTGTTTCCTAACTTAGAGTTGATATTATTGGCCTGCATAAATGTAACATATGGGTGATATTACATGTGATGCTTGTGCAGAAAACATACAACACTGAGTAGAGCAATCAAATTAGAAAATTATGTCAATCCTATCAATTTCCACCCTAGGGGTAAGAAAGCAAACCTTGTATTTCCCAAGGTATGATTAACCTGCATGCAAAGGTCTTTTAAGTGGGGGCCTTGGTCTCTTGTGATTCTTCTAGGTCAGATGACAAAAATAATGAGTCTTAAAAGAAAGTCAACTGGTTCTTGCTGAACCCAAGCAAGAGCTAAATGATTTTAGCTAAGAGAAGAACTGGTAGCTCCCAGTCATGTGTAGCTTCACCTTCTCTAATGCCTATGCAGACCAAAACCAAAACAAGGCAAAAAAGGAAGAGGAGAAATAACTAAAAGTTTAAAAGTCAAAGCCAAAACCACTGCACCAGGCGGAGGGTGTAGCTCAGCACATAGTTTATTGCCTTTGCAGGCAAGTAGCTCAGATGAGTATGCAGGCGATTGGTGTTTTTAGAAATTATGTAATTCAAATGAAAAGAGTCAGGGCACAAAATTTGGTAATAGCTTGTCCAGCAATTCTACTGGTTGGGATTTTTGGTCATGATGAAGTGAAAGGTAGGTATAAGAAATAACTGCCAGAGAGTTTTTCTTGTTTGAATAGTCTTAAGAACTTGAGATGAGCCTAGTAGCTAAGATGAGCCGAAGCTTCTTCTGGAGCTACAGGTTACTACATATAGTTGTGTAGTGGTCGTGGAAGGGCTATAATAGTTTTGGAAAACTTGGACTTTTTTTTCTTAATACAAACTTTCACCACTAATAACAATCCCAAGAAAATCCTTTTTTCTCCCCTCCACTCAGATTTATTATAGGAGAAAGTAATTCTAACTTCCCAGCAGATCATTAGCATCCAACACTTCAACCCCATGCAAATGGTTAAGTAGAATGAAGGTGTCCATTTCCACCACTGAATGCATAAGGTTTTAAAAATAATGTACTGAAATGGGCCAAGAGGAGAACTTTACTCCTCTATCCTTACACATAAGTCCCATAGTGAAACCTGCTTTTATGGCAGCGCAGGCTTGCACAGGAAGCCAACGTTAAATAGTTTAAGGTTGAATAGCTTGGCTCCCCTCGGAGCTAGCATCTGTGACCTTTAGAAGACTGTGCAAACCAGAAGCTGGTAAATATTTGTTTCTCAGAGAAACCCAAACAATTAAGAGCAACAAGATTTATTGACAGCAGTGACTTACTGCAGTGGCCTCATGGGAGGGTGGCTGCCAGCACTTTCTGAGTGTTTCTAAAGTGCCCATCTTACACAACACTGTCCTGAACCAAATCAGACAGTTTGGTGTCACCTTAATAACAGTATCACTGCATTTCAGTAAGTAGGAAGGACATTGTCATGAGTGGCAACAGCCATTAGGATTGTTAGCTGCCTGAAGGGACCCTGGCCTCTAACTGCTCTTTCTGCCTTTGAAAATGCCCTGAACACTTTTGTTCCTGATGTCTTGGTGATGCCTATTTATTCTCTCCGTTTGTCTTTGTAGCTGAGAATTTCCATGTATGGGAAACCATAAATGGCCTATAGGAATGTAAGTTAAGTTCTTTGCAGTACCTCTCCTCTGGAGGTTGTGGTAATGTGTTGTAATTCTGGAGGCTGTGGAAATGAGGTATTTTCTGCAGTAACTCTTTTCTGAAAATATGAGGAGGAACAGGAGAGGGCCCTGCCTGCCTAGCTGCAAAAAAATTTGTAAAATCGACACTTTTATCATTTAATGAAAACCTTTCCAGAGGGTGAGGCAGTAGGAAGCAATCCTGCAAGCCTATCTGCTTCTGGAGTAACCCAAGGGAAGTCAGTGGTAGCAACAAGGGCAGCCATGCAATGTTGGTGGCTGAAGACTCTGCGCCCTAAAGCGTCAGTGAAGGTGGCAGCATGGGAGCATCTGAGCAGAGATTATTGCTGCCCTTCTCCAACCTTGCTCACTAGGGTCTGCTCCCCCCATGCAGACCACTGATGGAAGGTCTATGCATCAAGAGTTAACACATTAAAAATAATGTGCTGTACGTAGAAACTCATCAGGCTCTCTCCTATAGCAAATGAGAGGCTCAATTGTAAAAGGCCTGATCTTTAATACAACCTTTATTTCAGTAGGACCATTGGGACCTGAATATGCCCTGCATATCAGGTGAGAAAGCCGGTATGTAAGGCTGAAAAATTAAGCTAAGACAGATACTTTGACCCCCAAAATTTCTCTATGCTAAGAATTTTGCATTTCTGCTTGTACCAGACTCAATGGCAAAATTCCTATTGGTTTCAAAGGAATCAAACCCAGCCCGTATATCCATAGAATTCTGTAAACTTTGAACTGGAAAATACTTATTAGATCACAAAGCTCATTTGGAGAAAATTGCAAAATATAGCTCCCTGCAGAAGATCTGTCAGACTTTTAACAGCTGTTTTGTTTTGTGAAAGGCAAATAAACCTGTTTGGGGAAAAAAGGACAGGTGATTTGTAGAGTGATTGCTTTAATTTTCTTTTTATTATTTCTATTTACAGCCTCTTAGCCATAGTCAGGAGTAGTAGAAATATTAGGGTGTGCAGTTTGTTTGCATAAATTGCTTGCCATTTTACATGTACAGATGGTGGGTGTCAGAAGTGAGTGGATGTGGCTATTTCAAGGCATCTCCTAAACTTGAGCAGTTTCTTTTCAAGGGAGTGCAATCATCCAGCCCTGATGCTGGGAAGTGTGGGAGAATATACTTAATGCAATCTATCTTTTTAAAAGCTTTGCCTTAGCTGCTGTAATGGAAGTGCTATACTAACAGTGCACAGTAGCTCCCTGCACAGTGATGGGCTGGAAATCTGCCTCAGGCCTCGTTTCTCAAACTAATATATTAATTTTGATTTTTATTTATTTTTTTTTTACTAGGGCCGTAGGCACATTCATATGTTACTGTGAGCTAAATGAAGGTGTAGGCACAGAGATTATCTAGTCCTCTACATACATAAACCGAGTTACCCTTTTAAATCAGGTTTTCTCTGACAAGATTTGTCATTTCCATAGTGCAAATTAAGGAAATTTTCTTTGCGGTAACTTGCTTGTTGGACCGTAATTCAGTGAAGAGGCCAAAAGTTAGGGAAGCCATGGTTGTACCCTGTCCAGATGGTCAACATTGGCCTAAACTATTGTATTGCCATCATTGCACGATCTCCAGAAAGTACTAGTAATGTCATTACTTGTAATTTTAAATAATTTGAAGCATATACATTTATTTTTAATCTCTCCCTTTCAATGGCAGGATATAAAATTTACACCATTGTATGGTAGCTCCATTTAACCACATTCCTCGTTTAACTCCAGCTCTCGTTCACATCCCCCCCTTTGAGATGACCACTGACAGAATCAGAGGAGGTTCCTATACATCCGTGCTGCCTCCGCAAACAGGGGAGTAGGATGCAACTGAACTAGTTCTCTGTGTGTGAGGACTCTGGGTTTTCTGGAAGGAGCGTGGCATCCTGCTGAAACATCTTCCCCACCTTCATCCCAAAGGAGCACTGCAGGAGTTTCGCCAGTCCACTTGAGAGGGCATCTCTGGCTGACCTGTGTCCCTCAGGAGGGCATGTGCTTATCCTGGGTACATTGCTTGGTACCTCAGCAAGGCTGGAGGGGCCTGTCCATGCGCTGCTGGCTTCTAGGATCAGACAAATCCCATGGTTCTGCTGAGAGGCAGCTGGTGCCCTTGTGAGATGGGCCACCTGGGAGACCAACAGACAGATAAATCTTTGCAGTATTGGGAAGGTGGTTTGCTCTCAGGCGTTTCAATCTTTATGTTTCCCCCCAAACTGCCCTATGCTTTTCTCTTTACCTGTCTACAATTTCATTTCTTTGGTGTGGCAGAAGAGCTAACATACAGCAATGACTTTTCTACTTCAGGCAAAATCCAAAGGTCCCTTGAAAACTCTNACATCTGCCCTATGCTTTTCTCTTTACCTGTCTACAATTTCATTTCTTTGGTGTGGCAGAAGAGCTAACATACAGCAATGACTTTTCTACTTCAGGCAAAATCCAAAGGTCCCTTGAAAACTCTGCCGTTGTACCAAGAAAATGATGCTGCACTGTTATGCCAGGTCCATACCGCTGGGGCTCAGAGCATGGGCTACCTATGTTCACTGCCTTTGAGACTCATTTACGTCAATCCTTGATCTAAGCAAATGAGACCTAAATAAACTTGCTGACAAAAAGGTCAGTATCTCCACAGCCTTTT
Source organism: Burhinus bistriatus (assembly GCA_013397275.1). Classification (NCBI taxonomy): domain Eukaryota; kingdom Metazoa; phylum Chordata; class Aves; order Charadriiformes; family Burhinidae; genus Burhinus; species Burhinus bistriatus. The sequence goes on along the minus strand of VYXH01001340.1, from coordinate 10,867 downwards.
GAGCTGGTTTAAGTAGACCATGTGTTTTTTGTGGGCAGGCAAACCCTTGCACTTCCATGAGGAAGTCAATATTTGCATTGTTGCTGGCACAAAAATTCTAAAGTAAAAATTAGTAAAAACGAGCTCACAGTACATTAGTTCTTGGAGAGTGCCTTGGGGATGAAGGGTTTCGTTCACCGCTATCCACAGCTTATATGCATGCCCAGTATGCATCCAGCTCATACCAGAGGAAGTGGGGAGATAACTGAAGCCATGGTGTGCCAGGACTCTCTCCTGGAGAGAAAAACCTTACATATGGAGTCCAGTTCTTAGAACTATCCTAGAAGTTTCTTCCAGGAGTGGAACTTAGAGACTGTGTCTAGCCCGGCAGAAAACTGCCACGTAGCCACGGCTTAGCAGACATGGCTTTGCAGCAGGCTTCGGCTGGGATCCCTCCTCTGAATCCTGATCACACTAAACCTTTTCTCCCCGGTGGCAGATGGAGGCTTGCATTCAGCCAGAGTTTCTTGCCAGCATTGTCCCTGGATGCAGACCCCTGCTAGGTGGCACACGGATGGATATGGTGTGCTGAGGGTTTGCAGACTCCTCCGAGGGTCCAGGGGAAGCACTGCCCTACGCTGATTTCCTGCTCCCCAGCTCCCAGGAGGCAGAATGTTCTGTGGGCATCTCCATCTCCTTCACACACAGACAGTACTTGAAGCCACATGCATCCCCAGCCTCCCCCTGCCAAAATGGAAACCTCACAGCCTCAGCCCACCTCATTCAAGCCGGTAACTTTCTCCTGCACTTTTACATACAGACATGATCTCACCATATGCTGCTTTTAGCTGCAAGAAAATTTCTCCCTCTTACTGTTTTTTCTTAAAGACTGCTTTCCCAGGCTAAACATCCTTTGCTTTAAATAGATGGGGTGACCCAAATACTATTGTGAATGATTATTCGAGGATGAAGTACAGAATCTAGTCCAATGACTTTTTACAAGACAACTTAAATCAATATGATCTTTCTGATTAGTAGTTTCTAGAAAACCTATCCGCTACATCATTCCTATTACATTCTATCATTTGGTTCACTTTTGCTACAGCTGTTCATGTGGTACATTATCAAGCATCTGAAGCATTTGCTCTGCTGTCCTCTGGACTGCACTGATTTCTTCTGGAACAAAGTGTAGCTTAGAAATCTTCTGCTGTGGATTTTTGTAATGAATATTTTACAGTAAGCCACTTGTACTAATGAGCCTAATTTTACTTGTGCAACTCTTTTTATAACCTTTACTCTTAAAAAATAATTGGGAAAATTTACAATGGTAATTGAAGTGTTTATTAACTGATGGCCTACTTGCAAGGTTACACTGAACATGGCATTGCAATTCAGGCTATTTTTCAGCTTTGTACAGGAAAAAAAAAATAACTGCGAGCATGGAAGCCAACATTTTTCACAGCTCACCTCTGAATATTCTTTTTTTATTGCAGACTGTTTACTGTTGTACAGCAATGATTTTGACAGAAAATATACTAAAAGCCTGAAATCGAAATCTAATTTAAAGTCTAAATGATGCACACGATTAAAAATGTATTATCTATTCCCAGCAAATCATATATCATTGAAACACTAACCTTTCCCTAATTTTAAGCACCATCCACTGAGTCAAACATTAGATCTGATCTTCCAAATTACAGCTGAGACAAATAAGATCACAGCTAGGCTGCAGCCCACCTCGTGCTAGGTCTGTTCCTGAGATTCATAAGTTAGCTGTTTAGTCACTGCCCGCTCTGTTGCTAATGGACATTAAATACTCCTCCAAAGGTGCCAAAGACCCGTGCTGACGTCTGGAGATAATTTGTCTGTTGACAAAGGAGGGTACTGGCTGAGTAGGCTCCCTAGTTAAACAAAGCTAACTGCCTAAAATTGGAGCAGGGAGAAACCTCATTTTGATAATGATAATCTTTCTTTGTCATTCCAGAGCAAAGAACTGGAAAGGATTTGGCTTTATTTCAATTATAAGTGAAAGAAAAAAAAAATATCTGGGCAAATAAACAGCTTTATAAGGATTGTGATTCTTACTATTTCTATTAGCCTGCTTGCCATGAAGATGAAGTAGGTCCGAGAGGGAATCGCACAGCAAATCTACATACAATTATAGGACCTGCTTATCTGGCACTGGCATTAAATCAGTTCAGTTAAATCAGCACCGGCTCCTGTGGCAACGCACTGTTATCAGCTGGCAACTGACCTGTATAAACTGCAGCCCACACGCAGAATTCATTTGGAGAACAAGTGATGCACAACCAGTTTGGTTAACTCTGCATCACTCTGGGCACAAGCACGTTCAGCCTGAGCCTCACCTGGCCTCTCTGAGGTTACAGTGCTTGCGGTCGGTGCTGTGCTGGTACTTCGCACGTGCCAGCAAAACCAGCGCAACCCTGGGCAGTGTCTGGCCTGGCGTTGCTGAGGGAGAGGAAAAGGCATGTTGCCTTTGCCTGGGAGTGCATCACTTGATGGGGGGAGTGTGTTTTGACTGCTGCTGACAAGACCCACAGTTGCCCAAGCCAAATCTCTGACCCCTTTCTGGTACATCTGGATCTGGAGGAAGTAGGACTCAATTATGTGTCCTCAGTCCCAGCTTCTATGGCTTATCATCGTACACAAAGCACTTTACCAACACCAGGCGGCTGTTGGCCATGGCTCAATGACAGAAGACCAGTCCAGTTTCTGTGAGTTGGGCGGGCGTCATGTGCCAAGGGTCTGTTCTGATGGTGGGTCTCCAGCTGCCTGCCCAGCCCGTGGCTCGCTCCTGGCCTCTGTTGCGATCTGGTTTGGGGCACTGCATCTGCTTGCGGGGCTACACAGTGAGGGAGGCTGAGGACTTGATCCGGGCTGCAGGGACCTCTCTGCTGTTGTATTTTTGGGTTTCCCCCACTCACCTCTGAGCGTCAGTTCCTCCATCACCTCCCAGCCCCCCACCTCGGAGCAATCATGGCAGCACAGGCAAAGGGCTGATGGAGGACAGGGACTGTCAGCGAAGAGGTGGTAGTGCCAGGACTTGCTTATGCCAGAACTGTTGGAGAAATGGTCCTCAAACTCAATCCTGCACTGAAGGCACAGCAGCCCCCTGCTCTCCTGCAGTCAGTGCTTGGTGTCCTGGGAAACGTGCGATAGCACTGTTTCGAAAGAGCGGTAGTTTGTCTGCAATTCATGTTGTTGAAGTCTGGTACCTTATGGAGTTAAACTGGGGAAAACAATATCTTTAGGAGCAGGAACGTTTAAGGCCTGGTCCCTCATCACCAGCACACATGACTACTGAGGAGTGACAGACATACCCAGTGTCCGGTCTGTGCAAAACAGGAAAAGCATCAGACCAGAAGCTTGGACTCAACAGCACAGCTTTGCTAACAACATCTGAAATACTTTAGAGTTGTCCCAAAATGGACATAGGCAAAGCCACTGGAAACAAGGCATCCCTTTCCTCCTTCATCCTCACTGCCCATACATGCCATTTTGCTAGCAGGGGGGAAGATTTTTTTAGCATGATTTATGGTCTCTAATGTTGTGATGGAAAGCATGTTCAAGCAGGAAATCAATTTTCAGAGCTATACAGCAGCAAACAATGATGTTTCTGAAGCCCTTCCCCACCAACAGAGCAGAGCATGTGTAGGTACCAGTCTACTTATCAAGACAGTTTAAGACCACTAGAAGAGTTGCGCAGCATACACGATCCACATTAGGATCCAGTCAGCTCCCAAAAACCCCTCGATTACAGGGGTGACCCAGAATTTAATGACATCACGTAAATAAATATAAGCAAATACAGTAAAAAGGCTTTACCTTGGGCTTGAGCAAAAGGTGAAATTTTTCAGTCCTGTGGGATCCTCCTCTGTGCCCAAGTCTGCTGGCTCATGATGCTGCAAAGTGGTCTGGCATTTAGCAAGCCTGTCAAGGTTTGCAAGTCCTGAGTGTGTTTGACCTGGAAAGAAAGGTGTCAGGAGAAGATCCCTGAACACCTCCACCCAGAGTTACACAGACAAAAAAAAAAGAAAAATAAAAGCAAGCTTTAAGAGGTCAGAATGTGTAGCTCGCTCAGAGCTACTATTCCTGGTAGAAATTAGACCCTGAAGAGCCCGGGTGAAAATCAGGGATAATCCCCGTATACGTGCTTCTAATTGGGACAAACTGAAAGTGAGAAAGCTGAACGAGTCAGCTCTGGCCCATCCATGGGGGTCTCTGGGTTTGTTCCCAGCTGGTAACCAAGAGCATAATTATGCAAAGCCTCCTCTATAAACAGATTGCGGTTTATTACGGCCAAACTGGGGGAATCTATTTTTGTCACCGCTTTGTGCGAATGTGTTAGCCTTGTGATTTCCAGCCAGGTCACTCCAAGTCAGCTGCCTTGGCTGCGGCTGTCGGTGGAAGCTCCTCCGTCCACCCGGTCCCTGGCCCCTTCGCTCGCCTGCCTGGGATCGGGTCCCGGGCAGGGGGGACAAGGGGATGTGCCTGCGGCTATTCTGGTAGCTGTGAGTTATGGCAGTGTCATGTGAAGCAAAGAGCCCAGAAATGCATGTCAAATCGAACCAGTGACTAATCATGATATTTTGGTTATCTTAGTGCCTGCCGGGCAAAGATTTATGGGCTTAGAAAATCTTCACGTAATAATCCCCGGGCGCTGATTTGATCTTCAGTGGAGGCTTCCTAAGAGAGTGCGAAAAGAGGATGAAAAGGGGGCTGCTGTCTCAGGGGCGGTGAGGTCTAAACTTATCTGAGTTCGAAATACAAACAAGAGAGGAGAAAAGCCAGTGCCCCCTTCTCATCTGTGTCTGCTCAGAGCCATGCGCTGGCAGCCAGAGAGGATCTATTTGATCTGCCTGCAGAGCAAGAAGGGCCGAGGGCGACGGCTGAGCAGACACAAAGTGTCATTTGTTGGGATTGTCATCTAGCTCCCTCATCTGTCACCTGATGGCCAGCCAAGCAAGTGCTCAGCACAACCGTGGACCATTCATCCTTGCACAAGCGACGGAGGAGAGAAAAGTAAGCATCCTACAGCTGCTACAACATTCAGCTGTTTTTCTCTATAAAGGAATGCATTGAATTCACTACAAATCTACTAACTGTCCCCCCATGCCAGGCAAGAGACTGATTTTTTTTGGGGGGGTTGGGCTTTTCTCTAACAGCTGGAGGTCTGCTGGGCATTCAAGCAATGACTGCTGAGTAAGGCAGCTGTTTCAATATCTAATTGCATTTTAGCTTTAATAACTCAAGGGGAAAGCGTTGCATTGCCTACCATGAGCTATTTCCTCTCCTACTGCAAAGCACACTGCACCGCCGTGCTCACCCAGTACCAGACCCTGAGATCAGAGGGCTTTCTGTGTGATATTTTACTGAAAGTGAAGGAAAATGAGTTTCCTGCACACAAGTCCTTGTTGGCATGCTCCAGCGACTATTTCCGAGCCATGTTCAAAAGTTACACCCAAGAGTCTAAAGCCAGTGTAATTCACCTGCAAGTTGTCTCTGCCACCGGTCTCCAGCACGTCCTGGATTTCATTTACACTTCACTGTTGCCCCTTTCCTTTGAAAGCCTGGAAGATACCTTGGAAGCTGCAAGCTACTTGCAAGTGACTGATGCTATTGGCTTGTGCAATCAGTACTTAGTTAACAACCTTGCCTTGGAAAACTGCTGCTTCTCTGCCAACGTGGCCAGGAAGTTCTACCTGCCAGACGCCTTAGTAGCAACAGAAAAATACATCATCAATAATCTCTGGAAGCTGCTGGACTTGGATTTGTCAGGACTGCTTGAGCTGAACTTCAGGTCTTTGCTAGCAGTGGTTGAATCACCAGATCTCCCCATGGTGAAAGAAACCTGCCTGTTGAATCTTGTCCTGCTGTGGCTGAAGCAGGATAAATCCAGGTTGGCTCATGCTAGCAGCCTTTTAGAGCACATAAGATATGGCCTCATCCCGGTGGAAGAGCTGCGAAAAACCTACACACAGTCAGAAGTGCCCCTCTCCGCAGGTATTAAGTGCTTGATCATTAAAGCAATAAATTATCATACATCTGTTTTCAAACAGCCAGTCCTGCAGGATAAGTCCACCACGCTGAGGAACCAGAAAACTAGGATCATTCTGCTGGGGGGAGGGACAGCAAGTGAGGGGCTCGTCACCGATGTGGTGGCCTTCGATGTGTACAATCACAAATGGCGAGCTCTCACGCAGGTGCGGGACAGGATGCAGAACCACGGTGTGTGTGTGGTGGGGAACTTCCTTTATGTCTTGGGTGGGGAAATAGAAAGTGGTGCCCTGGGTGACCCTAAAACCGAAAAGATCTTATCGGTTACGAACAAGGTCCATCGCTATGATCCAAGATTTAACATGTGGACCCAAATCACGGGCATGCTGGAAAAGAGATGCCAGTTTTCTTGTTGTGTCCTAGGCCAGGATATCTTTGCCATTGGTGGCAGAGGTGAGGATGGGTCACTGCATTCATCTGTGGAAGTCTACAACATCAGCCGGGACAGATGGACGAAGGCCAGGGAATTGCCATGCAAGATACATGGCCATGCCAGTGCCATTTGCAAGAATACCATATACATCTCAGGCGGCAAGTGCACAGACCCAGCCAACACAAGCAAGGATGTATATTCTCTGAGCTCGCTTGAAGGGCAGTGGATGAAACAAGCTCCCATGAGCATTGCTCGGTTTGGGCACCAGATGGCAACAATCAGAGAAGCCATATTCACATTTTTAGGATTATATGAACCATTCTCTGAAATAGAAAGATACGACCCTGATCAAAACCAATGGACTCGGTTAAGGCCACTGATCTATGATCGATTTTGCTATGGCCTGGCAGTGGTAGAGGAAACAGCTCTTCTCATTGGGGGTAAGAAATGGCAAAACTCACGGGAGGTCCCCACACAAGATGTGGTTGGCTACGACATCGACAACGATGGCTGGGAAGAGATCTGCAAAGCCCCCTTGCCTTGGTGTGGGCTGCAGTGTGCAGTGCTGCAGCTCTCTGAACTGGCCGATGAGCAGGACAGTGACAGCCAGCAGAAGAGGCCGCCGAACTGCTGAGCTCATACGCCGAGGAATAACCATCCCAGGAGATGAGCCAGTATGGGGGTCCTGGAGAAGAAGAAGAAAATTGCAGTGGCACTGAACATGACAGAGAGGAGGTTTTGCTTTGATAAGCCATACGCTTGGTGGAAACAGGCAAGAAAATCTGGCTCCAGCATGGGAAAAAGTGCTGGGATTTATAGAGCTGGAAGCCGATCTCACTGAGGAAGGATGTAGCAAGTAGCACGTTTAGAGGCGATGCACAAGAATCATAATCCTTGACTTTTGAAGAATAATACCTAGATAGCAATTAATAGGTGTTGCAAGTCAGATTTTGCAAAAGTTAAAAAGTATAATCTGTCTTTTCTGTTTTCTTAATCAGAGGTGATTTTCCCAGCTGGTAAGTGCTACTGAATTTTTATGCTATGGCTAAGCAAAATAAAAGTGAGATGTATAAAGACTAGAAAATTGATGCCTACGAAAACTAGTAATAAGTACTGTCAAGGAGAAAGTATTATTTGATATGCTGCATACTAGGCTAGAATGTCTTAGCTAACCAGCATGAAATTACTGGACAGAAAGCGCAGATTTTTTGATATGTAGACTCAGTTACGGCCATAAGTCAAAACAGTGGCTGTTTCATAGAAGCCACTTCTCCCTGAGCAGCCTTTGTTGTAGCATGCCTTTCAGATGCTTATTTTGTGTTATTTTAAAGACACACACTACCAGTACAGTGCATTTCTTTTGTATCCAAACCTTGTGTTAGTTTAGATGGCCGGAGCTGACTGGGTATACTTATTATTAGGCTCTAAGAAACACGTTATGGGAGTTGCTGTAACTAATGCCTTGATACTTACCTTGGTAGCATACGCTGCTTTATCGTACCTGGTCATAATGGTAAAATTGTTCATAGCTGTTGAACTAGTACATGGGAGAATCCTGGAGTCAAAAAAGGTTTACTTTCATCAAAGTGTACAAAGGGGAGGGAGGTAAGTAAAGGCTTTCAGAAGTCTTTATTCAGAGTCTGCCTACATACGGAACAGTAAGAGTCTTACTTCTTTTTGGCCATGTTGGTAAGAGTTTGAAGGCACAGATTACGGGAGTACTTTAAGGTACGTGGATCTGTGAAATGCAGGCAAAATGGTCAGATGCCACTGAATCACTTTGGTATGGAGCAAATTGAATCTCGAGTCCCAAATGTTCATTTAAAAGCTAAATTTATTGTACTTCATTTTACAGTGTTCCCTTTCTAGGCTGAGAGTTAATACAATAAAAATATATATAGAAGAACATTTAATAGTCTTAAAAGAAGGCAGCACAATGGAGAGGACACATGTTCTTTGTCACTAGACTAGCTTAAAAAACTGTAATGTTTAATTTTCACCTTTAAAGCAATCAAGCTGACTTTACTAACGTAAAGTGCAGGCAGAATAGCTGTTGCATAGCAACAGATCTAAGTCTTCTGAACTGCCTTGGTTTTGACAAGGAATCAACTACACAATGTGCATATACATCTATCAGATATAAAGAGGTTTTTGTATGAATATATTTACTTTTGGTCCAGTAAAACAATAGCAAGAGAATCTAAATGCTTGGAACAATAGCACAATCCATTTCAAGTCAAGCATTTTTTAAGAGAAATTTACAAAAACCTCACAAATTTAATATACAAGTCAGTACCCATGCAGTAAATAAATGTCCAGTTTATACAAACAATATTCTTCTAATGGTACAAATATTACACTGGATCCAGAATTCTATACAAACGTTAATACATGATTTGTCATCCATATCGACTTTAATATAGGATTACTGAAAATGGGCTACAGAAAGGCCACTCTTCTGTACAATTGTGCAAAATCTGCAAAACATTCGCAATTCAAATGCAGTAAAATAACAAGAAAGAAAGAGAGAAAGGGGGAGAGAAAGAGAAAAAAGAGAGAGAAAGAGAAGGGGAGAAAGAGAAAAAGAGGGCGAGAAAGAGAGAGGAATAAAAAGAAAGAAGGAGAGAAAAAATAAATCTGTCTGTTCTTCCTTCATCCCTTCATGGATATAACTGTCAGAGAATACCAGAGCTCATAAAGTACATTCACTGAGCTGTACAGGCAATAGTCTAAAGTTGGTTAAGAGTACAACTCACCGTAAAAAGTATAAAGGAGGCTTTTCCTTTTCATATGAGTGTTATTAAATCGTGTCGTGACTCCTAACTTATGCAGCAAAATACTGAAAAGCAGCAGAAATATTTTGCCATGCTCTGATCATTTTTTTAAAACAAGCTCATAAAAAGTAAATATGTGATTTAAGATTTCCCTCCCACTTTCCTATTCCAGGTATGTGCCTAACTCTAAGGAATTACTTATTTCTAAGTTAGTTATTTCTACTCATATTCACTGGGTTGTCTCCAGCACATCTCAAATCTCATGGAAGTTGAAAACATTTTAATTGGCTTGTGAACTCAGCAGAATCCAGAGACATCCCTTCCCCTTCAACAGCAAACCAGAGGTTTTTTTACTCCTCAGTTATTTTTCAGAATCTGTGCTCCGCTCTGCTCCCATCACACATTTTCCCTGCGTACAATACGGCCAAATTTCACAGCTCAGGAAACACATAGGAGACTACTTGAAAAATCCTATTCATTCCTTTTCTATTGTGGGAATTTTCAAAGCCTCTCGGATTCGGAGCATTTCTTTGGGAACCTTTTCCACTGCTGCTTTTCTGGGCAAGAGAAATGTTGCTATCAAGGATGTTCAAAGTCTACATTTTCTCTTTTGCAAAATCTGCACATTCTACTGATACCTTCAGTACAAAAGCAGCGTAAATGACAGTACCATCACTATTTTTAAAAAAAAAAATCAACCAAATGTGATTAAGAGACAAATAACACATAATTTGGTCTTAATTAGAATCCAAACCAGCATCCCTTTGCACCCGTGGTAAACCTTAGCAACAGGCTTTAAAAAAGCACAGGGAAATAAGACCTAACCTTTTGATACTTAACTTCACATCAGTCATTTCTGTCATTTGATTTTCACCCTTTTGTGTGTTTGACAAAAGTGAAACACAACCACTGCATTACACTTTTTTCCTTTTATTTAAGAAAACTCCTAGAGTTTCTCATTAAATATAAAAATTGGTTTTCTCCCACCACCAAAATAGTACCTGCACTCCAAAAATGCAATGCAATACTGGAATTAGATAATATAAAATGTCATTGTAAAAGTGACCTTCAATAACAAAACCTTTAGCTTGTGGAACTTCCTGTGTGAAGGCCACAGTCTTCCAAAAATGCTTTTAAATACTTTTCTTTAATAGGTAAAGATCATGTTTGTTATTTCACAGAAGGTAAACACAAGCAGAGCGTTGGTAGCATATAAAATATACAAATCTTCATTAAAGACGTGGTATCCTTGACCATTGAAGGTTTACTTCACACAGCTGAGTAACATTAAAATATAATTTACTAGAGCTCCCACATATTGATATAAAAACTACTTTATGCACTTAAGTAAAGGGCTGAAGTGTAGCAAATGGACAAAAAGAGAGACCTTTATACATGCGTTTCAATGTAAGAGTGAGTGTGCGCTAAAGAGGCTATAAGTGCATCAACCTCAGACGAGCCATTAACAGAGTCCCTCGGGGTGCTGCTTTGATAGATGTCCATGAAGAGATCAAGGTACATTTGTTTCCATTCTTGAAAGTCTCTAGATGTCAAAGCTGGATTATCCAGAACTTTATCTATAATGGCTACTTCTCCTTCCCTGGCCTGTGAGAGAAAAGGAACAAGCAAAGAGTTAATGTGAGCGACGAGTCACTGGCAAAAT
>VYXH01001339.1:88134-184363 GCA_013397275.1 Burhinus bistriatus | reverse complement strand
GTTGCCTAGAGAAGCTGTGGCTGTCGCATCCCTGGAGGTGTTTGAGGTCAGGTTGGACAGGGCTTTGAGCAATCTGGTGTAGTGGGAGGTGTCCCTGCCCATGGCAGGGGGGTTGGAACGAGATGATCTTCAAGGTCCCTTCCAACCCAAACCATTCTATGACTGTATGATGACCCCTATTTCTTGCTGGGAATTCTGTGTTGACTGCATGCTTCGCCTTCACCCTGTGGTATGCACCCTGAAACTCATTCTTCAGCTGGAAAGCAGCCTGTTTAGTTTGTGCATGGAGATTGCATGAGCCAGAAGAGACCCAGGTGAGCACCACGCAGGTGCCTTCCTGCTGCTGCTGTGAATGGCAGGTTAAGCACCAAGAAAAGGGACTTGCAGACATGGTCTGAAGGGTTTGGAGCCCTCCCAAACACACACTACCATCAGTTTTTACCATCACATCAGACTTGTGCAAGCATTCCCGTCTGTGAACAGTGGTGCACTTCACCCAGCTCTGCATCAGAGTGGGCTGTGAGAGTTACTGCCCAGATATAGTGCTGGGTAAAGTCTGTTCATTCTCATTTTCCTTTGGCCCGTGGATCTCTCGTCCAGACACAGCTGCAGGAGCAGAGGCAGTTCATCCCAGGGTGGGTGATGGCACAGACTCCTCCATGCCTCATGCTAGCCCAGTGTTTGGGGACATCTGGAATGACCTGTTCTCTCTCTGTCCCGCAGTGGGATTCGATCAATGAAATGGATGAGTTTTTCAGCCCCATCCACACCTACCAGGTCTGTAATGTCATGACCCCCAACCAGAACAATTGGCTACGGACCAACTGGGTTCAACGGGATGGCGCACGGCGGGTCTATGCAGAGATTAAATTCACGCTGCGGGACTGTAACAGCATGCCGGGTGTGCTGGGCACCTGCAAGGAGACTTTCAACCTGTACTACCTGGAGTCCGACCGGGACCTGGGCACCAGCACCCGGGAGAGCCAGTTTATGAAGATTGACACCATTGCAGCTGATGAGAGCTTCACCAATGTGGACCTGGGGGTGAGGCGCCTGAAGCTGAACACAGAGGTGCGGGGTGTGGGGCCACTGAGCAAGAGGGGTTTCTACTTGGCCTTCCAGGACATAGGTGCTTGCATTGCCATCGTTTCGGTGCGGGTGTACTACAAGAAGTGCCCAGCAATGGTGAGGAACTTGGCATCTTTCTCTGAGGCTGTGACTGGGGCGGACTCATCCTCCTTGGTGGAAGTACGGGGAGAGTGCGTGGGCCATTCAGAGGAGAGGGACACCCCCAAAATGTACTGCAGTGCCGAGGGAGAATGGTTGGTGCCCATCGGGAAGTGCGTGTGCAGTGCTGGCTATGAAGAGCAGCGGGATTCCTGCATGGGTGAGTCCCTGCTTCTTGCTAGTGGTGCCTGCAAGGGGAGGGATGGCTGCAAGGGTCTCTTGTGTTTTCGGGGAAGGGCTTAGGGCAGAAGCCTGCTCACAAAAACTTGGAGAGCCTCTGTGGAGGCCAAGGGCTGCCCAAGCCTTTGCTGGCTGGCTTCATGCTTCCAAAATGTGTTGCTGGTACCACCGGCAAGCTCCTTGGGAGCTCCTGTCAGCCTGGCCATGGCAGGTCCTGGTGCACAGGGCATGGCTTTGGGATGGGGACTGGCTTTGCAATGGGGGCTGGCATCAGAACAGGGGCTGCCCTGGCTTCATCTTTTCCTGCCATGGAGTGTGTGGCCCAGAGATCCCAGCCTGGTGCACCAGCAGCTCTGGATGGTACTAGGATCTCTGCTGGTGCACTCCAGCAAAGCAGAACTTGGCCTCTCCAAAATGCCCAGCCACTCACTTCCCTTTGCAGAGGTTTGAAAGCAAGGAAAGCGAAAAAAAAAACCACCAAGCTTTTATGAGACAAGGTTATTGCGTCCATCCATCACCCCTCCCCAGGGCTGCTGCAGAGCCCTGCTGTCCGGGGGTGCAGAGAGTCTTCCTGGGGACCCTCTGTGCCACTGGGCAGACTTCAAGCTGTCAACTGTACAAACTGTGATAAGGAAGCGAGGTGACCAGCAGCAGCCATGCACGAGGCATAGGGATGTGTGTGTACAGAGCACAGCGCTCAGGGCTCCCCATGAGAGCCCTTCACACAGATTTGTTTGCTCTCGGTTTCTTTATGGGATGTGTTTCAGGGAGCAGCTCAAATAAGAGTGCGAGGCCTTTATTTGAGTTTCGTGGAAACATCAAGTGGAGCATTTATCTCAGCGAGACTTGACACAAGGTTAGGACGTCCGACACCAGACTGGAATGGATCCAGGTGCTGCTGGGACCTGTGCCGGCCCCCGCGGGACCCCAGCTACGCAGAGTGGGAAGGACAGGCAGAATAAATGCTACTATCTGAAACTCCTCCTGTCTGCGACCATTGATTTCAAAGTCATCCTGAGATAGATCTGATAATTCAGAAAGTGTCTTCTTCTCCCATATTAAGGAGTGGATGCAAAGTGTGCGCAGGGCCAGGCACATTCTACCATAGGAGGGGACACTGGCATGGGTCACCTGGATGTCTGGGTTCCAGCTCCATGACTGTAAGGAACTGCGAGTTGGAGGTTTGGTTCAGAAGAGGCAAACACCCCATCCCTGTATTCCCCTCCTGCAATCCCATGCAGCAGACTCTGCCCCAAGAGATCACCACCTCAAAGCCTGGAGGCAGAAGGAAGCCCCAGGGTCCATGTTGCGCTCAGCCTACCTCATTTTCCTGTGTTTCCTTGGACATGTTTGTCTCCCCCCTGGGAAAGAAGCTTTGGGAGAGCTCCTTCACTGCCTTCCTGCCCTTTCCTGGTGGGATTACCCCACCCATAGGTGCCGCACAGGAGGAAGCGTGGTCCAACCTGCCTCCCTGGATGGGGTGTACACAGGCAGAAGCTGGCCCTTCTGCATGGAGACAGACTCAAACCCATGCTGCTCAACCCGCAATGGTCTCGGGTGAAGCTCTCCAGGGCTTGTGGCATTCAGAAACAGAGCAGAAATGTCACTGGACTTTCTCCAACCTCAGTGTCGTCTTGCCCTCCTGCCTTCCCTGTCCCATTTATCCCTAGCAACTCCTAGCACAGGGAGTTTGATAACCCAGCATCAAGTGAGCAGAGGCAGCACCTCCTTCCTAGCATCTCCTTTGGTGGGTGGATGTGGAGCCAGAGTACATATATTTACACACGAAAGCAAACAGATGCAAATCTCTGATCTAAGCTTCTCGTGCTTGATTGGGGCAGAGTTCATTTTTCACAGTGAAAAGTGCCTTTCTAGAATGATTTATAACCCCAGCAGATCTGTCGGAGTTGGAAATTAGCCGTTTTAATTGTCAGGCGGACAAAAGCAGGATTCCAGTGGCTGTCGCCCCAGCGATATTTCATTCTCTGTCACAGGGATGAGATGATATAAATCACTCCTTGTGGCCCTAATAATCTTTCTATGAATATCAGGGAAATTCATTTTTTGCTTGGGGGGAAAAAAATTAAAGAGAAGATACTTTCCCTCTATGGCAGTGTTTAAGATGTGATTCCAAATTAATTTCCTTTTGCCTTTCACAGCCGGACGCCTTATTTGTCAAAGCTAAAGATGTTTGAACAGTGGAGATTTCTCCCCCTCCTCTTTAATGTTCATTTTTCTAAGGACCTGCCAGAGTGATGGAAGACGGCTCATGAAACCAGATCATGGCCAGAGCTGTTCTCAACCCTTCGCAGGAGAAGGAAGGCCCTGCCACAGAGCTGGGAATGATGGGGTGAGGGTACGTGGTGGAGGATGTGTAGGAATCCAGGGAACTTCACTGCCTCTTGTCCACTTTACTCTCAGCTATCACCTTGGGTGACCCTTTGTTTTGGCAGGGGGGTGGTGGATGGGATCTCTGACCCCTTGCACTTATCCGGGCAGGATGCACATGTTTCGTCTTGTTGTGATCTCCTGGTATTTGCCATAAGGATGTGAGGGGCACTTTGCATGGGATCGGAAGGGCCAGACCTCAGCCCAGGGGCAGTGGGGTCAGGACCATGCTAAGGATGCCAGCCAGCCTGACATCAGATGTGTCCCAACCCTGCATGGCACAAGGCATTTGTCCCTTGCATCCGTGCCTCATGCCTCTGCCTGATTTATCTTCAGAGACACAAGACCCCTCTTTCCATCTGTGGCTGGGCACAGGTGCTGCAGTGCCTTACTGGGAAGAAACCAGGTCTGAGCATGAATTGCCCCAGCTGCTGATGGGGTCCTGGGGTCTGCCGGCTCCTAACATTCCCAACGTCTAGTCCCGCGGCACCTTCTGCCCCAGCAACCCTAAGGATGAAACCCCTCGGGGTCTCCCAGGGCAGCACAGCCCTGCTCCCCCAAACTTACTTTTTCCCTCTGGTTTCAAGGCTCTGAAGGACTTTGCTTCCCTCATCCTCTGTCATCCACAGCCAGCCCGGGGTGTGCTGCTCTTTCCTCCTTGAAACATATCAGTCCACAGTAGGACACATTAGTATCTCTTACACACAGCAAATAGCAACTGCTCTGCCTAAATAGCAGAATAAGCAGTAGCATAAGTGAAAAGGATCTGTCCTAGCAGTTTATCAGATAAGAAGACAATCAGCATAATTCACCTTGTTTATATGCAGCTGCTGTACAGGACAAAGAGACCAATAAGGTCAGTGCAATTAGAGAAATGAGAAAGGGGAACACTTCAACCCTGGGTCTGCTTCTGTGGGAAGGGAAGAAACTCACAAGCCATCTCCTCAAACAGCCATGAGGCTGAGAGCTGGGACATGCGTGCCACATCCTGTGGATGGATGGAGAGGTGGACAGGGAGGCTCAGGTGAGGACAGTGGCTCTTCACCCACACCCTTCCTACCAGCCCTGGCCAGCCCCTCTCTGGAGAGGGCTACTGGGCTCCTGAGCCACCAAGGATTTGGGGCCACGGCCCTGGCATCAGGGTCAGTCTTTTGGGATGGATCTGAATTAATCCTTGGGCTGTGTCAGTCACCAGCTGTCAGTATGCAAAACTGGAGTTGGGCTAAAATCTGTTTAGCTGATCACAAGTTGTACACACACAGAGTTGTTTTGGACCATGGCTACAGATCATGGTTCTGCTCTCTAGGAGCTGACACAAACCCAACCAGCCAGCCAGCCAGCCACCAGCCATGGAGACCTCCAGGAGCACAGAATCTCCCAGGAATCTTTTTCTTTAGCAAACAAATGAAAAAGGGTAAAACAGAATGGACAGACCCCCTTCCCTGCTATCAGAGAAGGTGGACGAGCCTTTGGCAGAAATGCAGCTCCCAAAGAGCATCTTTGCAACATATCTATGGGTTTCAGGAGTAGGACTTGCTGTTCAAGAGTTTGGGACCAGGCTTCTTAGCCTCCAGGTGTCCTGATTGCTCTGACTGCTTTCCATCTGTGGTGCTCAGGGCCTTCAGCTTGGTTGGTGCCTTTAGTGGGAAAATAGTGATGAGGGAGCAACAATTAAGCAATTGCTGCTCCATCAGCCCACCATTTGCACATGAGGATGGGTGTTTGTAGCCTGCCAGGGCTAAGCGAGAACAGCTACAAAACAGGGGTCTGATGTGTGTGGCTGAAGGAGGATCTGGCCCTGGGGGTAGAATTCACCCAGCTCTGCATAAGCTGAAAAAATGGCCTGTGTCCTCTGGAGAAGAAGAGAGGGAGGCTGTCAATGCCGGGACACTTCCCCCTTTAGCTCCCAAATGGGGAGATGGGAATAGAAGGACTGCTGGCCCCTCATGGACAAAGCCCTCTGTTGCTGGGCTTGTGCCTCCTGTGGCATACGGCTGGTGAAAATCGATCTGGAGAGCCTGGTTAGCAATCTGGAAGCCAGTTAATTTTTTCCAGTTGGTGGGATTCACGCTGATGAACCAATCAGCAAATTTAATGTACCTTAAACCTTCCTTGTGGGCAACTTTAATCGAGCAATTAAAGCACCACAGCATTGCTAATTAAGAGGAGAAAATACCCAGCTTGGTAATTATGTGCTTGTGAATACAGTTTTGCATCCATGAACCTTTATGAAGAAAGTCAGTGGAGACTGACTTTCCAGCTGGTGGGGCAAGAGGGGAGCAGAGCTATATGGTGTGAGAGGTGGGGAAACGCCATCTAGCTGCACCTCATCACCCATGTACCGTGCCGGTGAGTGGAACCCTGGCCACACAGCGTCAGGGTGATCCCTAGAAACACCAGGGGACACAATGACACAGGTGAAGCTATTGGTAGGGGAAGCCAGGTCAGAGACACAGGCTCTAGCTGGGCTGGCAATGACCTGCCGCCCCAGCAGCAAACCTTTGCAGCTGTGTGAACAGATGTGGTCCAGATGCTGATGTTGAAAGGGGAGGAAAGGTAGAGGCATGTGAGCTGCTCTCCTTGGGCTTGGGCGTGAGGGGATGGAGCCCTTTGCCCAGTACACTGCAGGTGGGGATACTGCTCACCCTTGGATACCAGAACCAGAACCCAGGGAGACCACAGACTGTGCTCCCTTCCTTCAGAGCAGAAAGGGTGGAGAAGCATGCAGGAAGGAGGAAAGATATGCTAGTGGGTTAAGGAAGCCCGCCAGAGCCTTACTGCAAACTCGTTATCTAAGTCAGAGATGCTCTGAGAGGCCTTAGGCTTCTCTCTCCTTTTTCTGCTAACAGTGATTTTTTCCTACTTGTGTAAGAACATCAGACAGCAACCACGAGTTTGTGTCATGTCTTCACGTGAAACAGCCAATACAGGCTGCTCAGTTGGAAACAGGACACTGGTCTTGCTGGGATGACTTCAAGAACACCCCTTTTTCTTGGCTCTGAGCAGCACAGGGCCCCAAAAAATGTGCAGGAGGGTGTTACACATACCTCTCTCAACCAACAAACCTGGGATTTCAGGGCACTAATTAACAGGCTGGGCTCCACCTCCCTTAGGTCCTGCCTGGACGTATGTGTACCATATAGCAAGGTGACACATAAATGTGTGTCAAGATACCCTGTCATTGCAACTCCAAACAAACATGTTGGAATGTTTTGCATTTCTTTGCAAATCAATGTGGATTTCAAGGAGACTTTCCATGCAAGTCCCCGTGCACACATGCCAGCTCCAAGCAGCAGGCTTGGTGGCTGTGTTGCACCTCAGTGATGCCAGCTCAGAGTATCCCGTGCCTGCTGGCAGGGTACCAGGCTGTCATACCCAGAGCTAGACTGGAACAATGCCCTGGGTGCCCACCACAGAGGGCTTCTGTGAAAGTGTACCAAAATAAACTGTTCAAGGGCAGGAGCAGTGATAGTTTCGAAGATGCGCTATGGGAGTTATGCAAACGTTCTTTCAGAGATGCCAGGCAAGAAAATTAAAGAAACTTAGTGACTGACAAGATTTTCATTGTTGGTTTGCAAGCCAGTCAGCTGCTTTGTAAAAGATAGGCAATATCGACTGGTAAGATTAGATTGCCTTCTGTTTATCCCACGCAAAGCTCCGCATCCTAAAAACAAAAAAGGAAAACTGTTTTCCAAACCACATAAGCTAGGACTGTTCAGAATCCAGGTATCAGACTTCAGATGGGAACAGACTGCAAAGAAGATGTGTCAGAGCCACACATTGCTTACAATGTTTGGTCTGGACATTAGGAAAAACTTCTTCCCCTGGAGGATTATCCAGCCCTGGGATGGGATCTGTGGATTCACACTTGCCTCATACCAGGGCTTCCAGCTTATAGTCTCAGACCTGGCTGGTAATTAGTCTGTTTGGATCCCAGGTCTGCTGCGCTGTGTGTACATGGATAATTTCATGGAATCACAGAATTTTTTAGAGTTGGAAGGGACCTCTAGAGATCATCTAGTCCAACTCCCCTGCTGATGCAGGAATGCCTAGAGCACATTACTCAGGACTGCATCCAGGCGGGTCTTGAAAATCTCCAGAGNAACTGCTTTCCAGCAGGTCCACCCCTAGCCTATATTGGTGCCTATATTGGTGCCTTGCATTCTTCCTTCCCAGGTGCAGGACCCTGCACTTGCTCTTGTTGAACCTCATTAGGTTCTTCTCTGCCCAGCACTCCAGCCTGTCCAGGTCACGCTGGAAAGCAGTGCGGCCCTCTGCAGTGTCAGCCACTCCTCCCAGTTTGGTATCATCAGCGAACTTGCTGAGGATACACTCTGTCCCCTCGTCCAGGTCATCGATGAATATGTTGAACAAGATTGGGCTGAGTATTGACCCCTGGGGGACACCACTGGTTACAGGCCTCCAACTTGACGCTGCTCCATTAATCACAACCCTCTGAGTTCTGTCACACAGCCGGCTCTTAATCCACCTCATTGTCTGTTCATCTAGCCCACACTTCCTCAGTTTCCTAATGAGGATGTTATGGGAGACAGTGTCAAAAGCCTTGCTGAAGTCAAGGTAGATAACATCTGCTGCTCTCCCCTCATCCAGCCAGCCAGTTATTTCACACAGGAAGCATGCTGGAGAAGGCAGAGTGCAGGACAAGGTGATCTCAGTATCTCCAATACCTTCAATCCCTCCTCTAAAACTCAAGCAAGTGGTCAATTGCCTTTACTAGGAAAAGAAAACAAAGCAGCCCCTCGACACATAAAACTTCTTTTTTTTTTTTTCCTGGTTAGGAACAAAGAAAAAGGACAGAGATGTCTGCAGAGCTGCCCTTTCCCCATCAACAAAACAGTATGGCTTTTGTCCCTGGCTGAATATTTTATTGTTTGCCGCTTTTCCCTGAGTTTGTTGTGTTTAGCCACTGACACAGATGAAGGGTGAGAATAATGCTAGGCTGGAGTTCAGATTATTGATGGGGATGAAACAAATTTAATTTGTGCTTGGTAGGTCTCTGTAGTCCCCATAAGAAGTGCTGAAGAGCAGCTGGACTGTGATAGACAGCTCTGGCAGTATTCAAAGACCTTCACCAGTTTTGGAATGTGGGGTTTTTTTTTGGTTTTCCTTAGAATTTAGCCAAGTTCAGGTCATGAACACAGTCTGTTGCTCTGCATTAACAGTGTGCAGGTGCCTGGGAAGCTGTTGTTGGAGAGTTTAGAAAAAACCTGGAGGAAAGACCTGGCGTTTTGCACTAGTACTTACACTGGAGATGGTGAAATGCAATGGGAGGCTGGGGGCCTTAAATTCACTACAACATATTCAGAGGTTTGGTGTGATCGCCTTGCATGGGGAAGATGCTCCTCATTCCCACAGAGCAGTAGGACTGTGCCAAAAATTTGTTCTGTACTTGGTATGAGATGCAGATCCCACCCATGTCACTGCTTTTTGTGTGGCGACTTCTCCCCCTTTCTGAAAACAAGATGCTGCTGCTGACACTTCCCTATGAAGGAGAAAGGGATCCAAAAGCTGGTGGTGCTCTGGCCCCTGCAATACTCTTCACTTGCTTCTGCTGGAGAGCTGGGCACCCTTATTTTAAAGGTCAGCCTCTGTATATGTCCACAACTACATGCATGTGGTGAGAGGGCTCACCAACCCTCCGAACTGCATACTGGTTCTCGCAGGGGCTGCAATCAAGTTCTTGGTGTTTCGTATATCCTTTCTTCATTTATGCATCTTTGCTCCCTGAAGCCTTGCAGCAGGGATACAGGATTAATTCCAGCACTGTCATCTGCAGGGATGGCTCCCATTTGGCCCCGCTCCTTCCCGAATGCAGCATTTTCTGGGTTTGTTTTTGGTCTGATGAAAACTGTGTTTTTTCCAGAAGCCTTGGATAGTTCTGTCTAAAACCCTTTGACAAGTCTGAGTTTTGGAAACAGCTTTTTTCTAATTCTAGCATTAGGCCGTCTGTTTCCATCTGACTCCTGCAAGCTGTAGCATTCCCCCAGCTAAGCTTTATAAAAAAGCCTTCTCTCCGAGAGTGTGCCAGGCTGTCTCACCTACATAAGTCTACAGAGTGTCACCTCGACTTCACTCCTGCAGAAGGATGTCTGCACCAGCCAACAGAGCAGCACTCACAGAAAACTGGGATTTGGATATTTCCTGGGTTGTGTTCTGGTTTTTTTTAAAGATGTAGGGAAGAAAAGCAGGGCAGAGTTAGGAGTGCTTCCAACAGTACTGATTTCAAAGCAAGAAGTGAGACCTGCTGATTTTTCCATGGCAGCTCCATGCAGAAGTCCAGTTTGGGATGTAGCCAGTCTGGACCACCATGGTTCCAGCTTGCCCAGCACTACAAATGGAATTACTCCACTTGGAAGAGCAACTTGCCCTGGCAGCCGTGAAATCTGGGCATTGAGCAAGAAGCTGTGCAGGGTGCCCTTTGCTACATGTGCCATTTGCTCGCAGTCTGATGCGTAGGATTTTGCTAGCTTTGCAAAATCTTTGTGGGTGGAAATTCCTCCTGTTTCCCACTCAGCAACATTTGGGGGTGCGAAGGAGTGTGAGATGGGTTGAATTGTGGGAAGAAGGGCCAAGAAGCAGGGAGGTGGAGTCTGGGGTGATACAAGACGACCTCAGGCACGTGGAGTGGAGTGAGGAGTTCAGGTAGTATTGGAGGTGGGAAGGGTTGTGAGCTATACAAAGGGGCTGCGAGGTGGGAATTGGGCTGTGTGAAGGGCTGTAAGGCGGTGTTCAGGCGTGGGAGGTAAGGCAGTGGTCGAGGGTGCGAGACAGTGCAGGGGCAAGAAGCACACAAAGGATGTACAGAGCATCAGCCATGGGGTTTGCCTGAGAGACCCAGCCCTCAAAACCCCCTCCAGACCACTGGCCAACTTGGAGACAGAGTCTGGGCTGACCTGGGATTGCAGGGAAAGGGGAGCACAGCCTTGCAAAAACACAAGCTTTGGGACAATGAGGTGGATGCCTCTTTTTAAAACGTGACTGTGAATAATATGCTTCTGTTTCAGTGTCTGTGTGATGTGGGAGCTAAGACTGGAGGCATCATGCTGAAACTGGATTGAAAGGAGCTGGGATTTTGTGTGTTAGCTTCTCCCACAGCCTGTAGGGCTCTGGGACTGGTGCCTGTCTCTGGCTGTCACAGTGGCTGTGACACCCTTATTTCCATCTCTGTCTCATCCCAGCACTGCCAAAGGGAGGTACATGGCTGCTTTTCTAGTGCTTGCCTGATGCCCAGCTTTGCTGCAGGGTCAGGGAAGGGGGCAACTAGTGGCACCACTGCCATGGAGCTGCCCCATGGCACCCTCCCAACTGTGCCCTCGCCCTGCCCAAACCTCCTGCACTAAGGATGGAGCTGGGACGGAGTGACATGGGGTCAATACTTGCATTTGCAGCCCCACGAATGTAGCCCTTGGTGGTCCCGGCAGGACCACCTGCAGAGCACTAGTCCCAGATGGTGACTTCGGACTGAGAAGAGTCACTCGTTCCCAGCTAGTGTATCCTCGACAGGTTCATCTGTCATCTCCCGAGCTCTGCCAGCTTATTAGCAGATGTTGTCCTGTCCCCAGAGGACGGAGAGGGAGGGAAACAAATGGACCGAACTACAGATGGCTGGCAGAGCTTGCTGTTTCTGAGACAAGCCTGCGGCTCTGAAGCCCCTTGGGCAGGCGATGCATGAGAGAGTGGGACTGGTGGGCTGGGAAAAACAGGCAAGATGTGCTGTGCAGGGTGGGGGGATCAGTGGAACCCCCGTGATATTGACCACAACAGGCTGGGGTGATAGCTATGTGACACCTATGTGGATATGTGCTCTGCCAAGCATAGGTTTAGTGTTGGTTTTTGTAGACTCTGCTTCTGATGCTGTGTCTGGGCCAGGTGTCTGGGCTGCAAGCCCAGTGTAGATGTACAAGTCTTGAGCTGGACTGCGGGTGAAGGTCTGCTGCTGTCCCATGTGCACCACAAAACCACACCTTGAGATGAAACCATAAGGACAGGCAGCCTTGGCTGGGTTTTTCAGGATGAATGGCACTGGGGACAGAAGGAGGACACCGGTAGCAGGACTTCTGGTAGTCCACAAAGAGACAGGACCAGAGATCCTCAGACACAGAGCAAGAGCATCAATTGCATAAAATAATTTAAAAAAAGAAATTCCCGCCTTCTGCAGGGCTCCTAGAAGGGCATTTCTGGCAGGTACCTGTAGCTAGTTGCAGTGAAGACAGCAGGACAACCATTCTGCACCTCCCTGGTGGGTGGCTTCAGATTTCAGTGGCTTTAGTGTGTGCTACAACCATGGCTGTGGAGCAATGTAGATTTTAGACCTGGTGCATTTGGTTGAATTTTTCTCACTGATCACTTCTCTTACCAGAGCTACCCCAGGAGGTCCTGGTCTTCCACATGTCACTGGTCTGGCATGAGAGAGCTCAATTCAGAGCAGGACATGCATGTCATCCTGTACTGTAGGGATTTTATCTTATGCAGGTTCCAAGCTGGTGCCTTCTCCTGTGCCTGCAAAAGGTTTTGCACGTGCGTCCCGCTTGCATCTAAAGCAAGCACTGAGACACACAGAGGTGCATGACCCCATCCAGAGCAGTGCCTGCCCCAGCCCCAGTTGCTCTCCAGGCCTCTTCCATGTGCTTGTGCTCCCCAGGTGCCAGGAGGTGGCTCCCAATGGCTCTGCCCTGGCGCACAAATTCACCTGTAATTTGTCATTTAGGATAATTTTCCCCCTGAGTGCATCTAAAATAATTGTGAATCATTGCTACAGGTAATTAACTTTTTTTTTTTTTAAAGCATTAAATGCTAAGTGATTACAATTGCTTGGTGCAAATCTGCTGCGCTTCGTGTTCCCATCCTTCCTGCTGGCCTGTCTCTCCATACCTGATGTAGCACTGATTTCTCTGCCCTTAATTAAATATTGGTGGCAGGAACTGCTCCAGTGCCTCTGGAATCAAGAGTCCCTGGTTGTTGGTTGCTGCATGCGTAGAGATGATGGTGGTTTGCAGGTCCAAGGGGGATTCACACAAGTTGAAGGCTGAAAATCCTGACATGCATGCTGCCCAGCACGGACTGTGAGGCTATCTCATTGCGCAGTTCCCATCTGGCAGACTGTGCTCATGCTGTGTCTTCATCCTTTCCCACACAGTAAAACTGGGAACTTTTCTTTCTGATAGATTTACCTTTTTGTTTTTTTTCCCCAGCCGGCTACATCCCAAATTTGTCCCCACCTGAGAACAGGGTGTAATAGCACTCATCTCAGTCTTACACCCAAAACCA
This sequence comes from Burhinus bistriatus, assembly GCA_013397275.1. Classification (NCBI taxonomy): domain Eukaryota; kingdom Metazoa; phylum Chordata; class Aves; order Charadriiformes; family Burhinidae; genus Burhinus; species Burhinus bistriatus. The sequence goes on along the minus strand of VYXH01001339.1, from coordinate 171,280 downwards.
AGGGGTTGCAGACCAGCAGGCATTGCCGCATCAGGCAGAGGGCATTCAGTAAAGGCAAAGAGTCCCTGGCTCCTCTTCTGACATCCTGGAAGGGGTGAAAGGTGTCAAAAGAGCTGGGAAGCAAAACGAGCCCCAAGCTGCTGCAATTTCTTTGTGAGTCATATCTGCCTTCCCTTCCACCCCAAAGTTTGGGCATTTCTGCTCCTTGCTCTGATGCCCTCGGGGAGTGGAGGGGCAGGAATTTAGGAACAAACTCTGGAGCTGCTGGCCTTTGCTTTTTCCAGCCTGCTGTACCAAGATTGATACCAAGCTGTGATACCAACCTGCAATATCAACATCTCTGGCATGAGCAGCACGTGTACGTCCTGGTGGTGGTATTGCTCCCCATCTTTAAAGTAGCATTCAGTGCAAAACTTCCATAGAAGTTGGTGACAGAGTCTGAAGAGGGACCAGCAAACCACCAGGGAAGTGTGTGGCTGGAGCACTGCCTTCAGCTGCCATTGCTGGAAGTAGCTCAGTTATAAACAGCCCATTTTATTACTGTGCAGCATGTGATATGCGAATTAATCAGTCCAGGGAGATCCGTGGCAAGGAAAGGAGTGTTATTAATAAGCAAACAAATCAGCACCTAGAAGCAGAACAAACAGACAGCACAGAGGGACTCAGACCACTGAGGATGCTGGATCGCAAACAAAACCCTTCTACATGCTTGGAAGCAAAGAGTGAGGCTCTGTGCAGAGCTGGCCACTGGGGGTAAAGACAGGAAAATGAAGGTATTAATACCTCAGTAGGGAAAAACAGAAATGACTCAGAGTGAGGATTAATGCTTGAATCACTGGAACTGGTCCTAGAAGTACTTGATGACTACGGGGGCACAGACAGAGCCTGTTTTTCCTTACTTGGAATCAAAATCTGCAAGAGAGGACAGATCTTTCCACCCCCAGACAGATACCTGACATGCCACATGTCACTCTTGAGCTAATCAATTTTCCTAATGAGATACTGGTTGTTTGTTTGTGTGACAAATGATTCACCCAAAGGGCTGCTGGGAGAGCTGGGGGTAGGATGGAGCAGACTGATGACAGCCCCGGCGTGGGATGAGTGTGTGCTTCTGCCGCACAGCCCCCAGGACCAGGAGGAGTCAGAGCAACTGAAGGCGGGTCGTGTTGTCAGAAAAAACTTAGGCTGGCTCATTTGGCCTTGCTGTCCCTCCACAGAGAGCAGACAGCACACATGCACTGCGTTTGCTGCAACGTGAAACAAGAGAGCATGTTTTCCCTTTGTTTTGTGCAAGGAAACTTGTTGGTTTGTATAGCAGCACACCAGGGGCTTGCAGAGGGACGTTCACTGTGTCTCAGGTATGGAGCTTTTATTTCTTGAAACCGCCCACATGGATGCTCTTGGGCACCTGGGCACACACAGCATGAGTAGCGTGGCAACGATTGTGAAGTGAGGACTGTGCTGTAAATTTGCCCCATAAATGATGGTTCTTAGAATAGTTAACAAGGTGATTTCCAGTGCTATCTGGTTGGGTCTTTGTGGCACTCCTTGCCTGGGGCCAGGCAGTGGCCTAGAGGGGTGGTTGCAGTGGGGAGAGCTCTGGGAAGCTGGCACAGGTGCCAGGAGACCACCTTGAGCTTTGCAGGCAGCTCACAAAAAACAGAGGCACCCAAGTCTGCTTGTGAAACAGTCGGGAACGGGTGTCAGGATGGCAGTAAGTACAGCCTGGGGGAGAGACTAAAGCAGTTTTCACAGGGCCTGTTTCTGGCTGGACAGCTGGAGGGGGACTCACCCAGGTGTTAAGGAGACGGGCTGGTTTCCCATGCACTGGGATGGGGGTGAGAGCAGGGTCCAGCTTTGTGCTGGTGGGATACGCCGAGTTGTGGGACGCTCCTTGTTCAGGTACATGCCTCTAATGTCTGCCCATTCCCTCCTCTGCAGCCTGCCAGCTGGGATTTTACAAGTCGGCCCCTGGGGACCAGCTGTGTGCGAAGTGCCCCTTGCACAGCCATTCGGAGAGCCGGGCGGCCCGCGTGTGCCGCTGCGACAGCAGCTTCTACAGGGCAGTGCAGGACCCCCCCTCGGCCGCCTGCACGCGTGAGTACCCCGGCTGCCCAGGCGCCCATCCGCACTGCAGCGGGGCAGGCATCACGTCCTCGGACACAGCAGACGCTCCCTGGCTGAGCCCAGCGTGCACCCTTCCCTCTGTGCATGCTGCCCAAGGCGCCGTAGCAGCCTTTCAACCCTGGGTCTCCCTTTGGCGCACGAGCTGAGACCCCCTTAGCTGCACTCCCTCACTGCCCTCTGTCTCATCCTCATCCTGCTGCTCTCCAAACATCCCTGGCTAGAGCCTGCTCCCCTCCCCGGGCTCTCTCCTGTGTTGGAGCAGGAGAGGGTGAGACCATGGCTCTGATGGCAAGCTTGCCTGCTCACGCACCAGCCAGCATGCCAGAACCCTGGGAGGCCACGCGACAGCATAAGTGTTGCTGTGCTCTCCTTTGCTGTGGATGGACAGTGACACTAGGGCTTGTCATATGATTTCAGCTCAGCTCTCTGCAAGAGGCTGCTATTAAAAGGGGACAAGAACATCCCAGGAGGAGTCCTCCTCTCTGTAGTTGGGCCAAGAGGGCAGAAAGGTGTGGTGCTGCCAGCTGAAGCCAGGGTGAAAGACAGGTCAGCAACGGCTGACCTGTGTTCCCCTAGCGGATATCCACCCAAGATTGTTAATCTCCCCAGGGAATGTGAATTTACCTTTCCCTTTAGATGAGCAGGTCCTGTTCTTCAGTGTCCATCAACTCCTTGGCTCTTCCCCCAAAAGCTTCATGCATCCCCATTGCTTCCTGTTTCCCCTAGAACAAACATCAGCTCTTGCCTGCCTGGCATTTGGCATCCTGATCCAAAGCATCCTACCTCCATGGCATTTCATTCTGAGACCCGTCTGTGTCTTTGCTGTCTTCTGTTTGCAGCATTTCACCCTCTGTGCAGCTCTGTATTCTGTGTAGCAGTTTGTACGTGAGGTACACGCTGCCCGAGGTGCATATCTCTGTCCCATGCTCTGCCAGTCCCAACACACTTCAGCAGCCCCCGCTCTGCCTGAACCTCTGCTTCTTTTACAGGCCCCCCCTCTGCTCCTGTGAACCTGATCTCCAGTGTAAATGGCACCTCGGTGACACTGGAGTGGGGCCCACCCCTGGACAAGGGGGGACGCGCTGACATCATGTACAACGTGGTCTGCAGGCACTGCACGGGGGATGCTGGCCAGTGCGAGGCGTGCGGCAGTGGGATCCGCTTTGTGCCCCAGCAGATGCGCCTGGTGCAGGGAGCACTGACAGTGACCAATCTCCTGGCCCACACCAACTACTCCTTTTGGGTGGAGGCTGTCAACGGTGTCTCTGACCTCAGCCTGGAGTCCAGGAGAGCTGCAGTCGCCAACATCACGACAAACCAGGCAGGTAGGAGGAGCAGACACACCCCCACCCCAAGGCTTTGCCCATGTGGGTGATGCTGACGTTGTTCCAACATTGCCCCAGCGAGCATCTGCAGGAGGCAGAACCTGCACTAGCAGCCAAGAGCTGGTTTGGTAATGGGCATGGAACCCTCAGGAGATGGGACCCCTATCCTCTCTGCTGCTGGAGGTGGGTTCAGGGAGCCAAGGTGGGCTGGAGATAAGCTGCCACCCAAGGCAACTCTTACCCTTCTCTGGTTCATGTTATCCTTTTTGATCCTGCTTTCCCTCCACTTCAGCCTGCAGTCGCTGGTGGAGGCTCCTTTTCTGCAGAAGACAGGGGGCACGGAGAACACTTGTTTATTGACAGGAACACTAAGTGGATCATGAATCTTTCAGGCCGTTCCCCCAGCCTTCTGTCCCTTTCCAAAGGGCCAAGCAGCAGTTCATGCTCTGCTCTTAGCTCACAGCAATGCCAGGCCCTGGCAGTTGACAGCAATATTTTCCAGGAAAAGTCTCTTTTGTGCATGTCTCATCTTTGCAAATCCCTTGCTGTGAAATGCTCTTTCCCCAGGAAATACTTCTGAGCAATGCTCTAGCCCACGTGGGCCAGGACCTTGCTCCACGTTTACCTGGGCATCTCCCCAGAGCAGAGCCCAGCTAAGTCCCTTTCCATGGAGCATGCCGTAGGCAGAGGGGACAGGGCAGCAACTGACCCTTCTTGTTAATCCTCCCAGTTGGAAACGAGCCCGCAGGAACTTCCTGTGATGCCGAGCCCCTTCTGCTTTCATGGCAGTGGTGCCAGCAGGAGAAACCTGGGGAGTCTCACTGGGTTAGCTCATGGCTGGCATGAGAACAAGGCCCTTTTGTTACCAATGCCTGCCCGTAGCACTTCTTCACCCCTCTGCTGAGCCCGCATGGAAATGGCTCAGTCCTGCCAGCTCGCTCTGGCTCGCGTGATCCCTCCACGTGTTGATGAGCAGCATCAGCATGATGGCTCGGAGTGGGATGCTCTTGGGACGTGATGAATATTCCCATTTCAACCTCTCTGCTGGAAAGCGGATGCTAAGCGGGTGCTGTGAAACCATCAGGGTTGGGAATTTGGTAGTGATTGAAGTTCAGCTGCCGTGCCTGCGCAGTGCTCCAGCTGCTGCACATCACAGAGCATCCCTGACCACCAGGAGGGGCTGAGGGACCTCTGCTGCACTGCACGGGGTGGCTGGCCCATGCTGGGTGCTGGTCACTCTTGTCGCCCCAGCCCCAGGTGGCGGAGCACGGCAGGCGAGGTGCAGCGGGCATGCCTTGGGGCTGTTTGGAGAGATGGTGCTGCACGTGCCTGCAGGGTTTAGCTGAATTCCTCCATCCCACCCAGTCTCAGCTCCCCAGAGTTCCGTGTCCCAACAGTGATTTCTGATTCTCAAAGGAGCCAGCCCGAAGACAAACTGAGCTAAAACTTCTGCCTTTCAGTCCCTGAGTGCCCCACTGCTGCTGCAGCCCTTGCCACCTCTTTTCGTCTCTGTGCTGCTCCAGTGACACCCCTAAGCTGCAGCTACGGCAGACAGCGGCTCCATCTTCCCCAGAGCTGCCACATCCCATTTTTCCTCCAGCAGTTAGGATCATAAGGGGTGCCTGACCCCTTCCCATGAGTTGGACCCAATGGCTGGCACTCTCTGAGGTCCTTCCAGGATGGATTTTCCCAGCTGGAAAAGAGGCTGGTGAGTTGGGTCTTGCAGCAGTGGCATCTCCAATTCGGACATGGCAGGTACAAGGACTGATTAATGGGCTCCCAACCCAGACCCAGGCAGATGACAAGTATCTCAGGGCAGGAGAGCACCTTTACACTGATGCTTAGTCCCTGATTACCCCTCTGGGCCTTTATCATCTCCCCTTTCCCTCTTCCCCTTTCTCCCCCTTCCCTGGGTGGGGCAGGAGGGGTCAGGGTCCTGCCAGGGATATCCATGACCTCCAGCCCCACAGCCCCTTCTCCTTTCTGGCTCCAGATCACAGTGAAGCACCATTGTCCCCTCCTGCCTCTGCTGGGACAGTGCTCTCCTCTTTCATGTCCTCGGAGCCTGCTCGTTCCATGGGAAAGAGACTGAGGCAACTGAAGTGAACAAGAGCCCATTTACAAGCCTCTTCTCCCATCCTTCAAAGCATTCATCTCCACATGGCTTTAATTAAAACAGAAACATGGTTTAAACTGGGGGTCCTGTATGGGGCTCCAGTTCCACCCTTCCCTGCTGCTGTGTCCTGCTGCCGTGTCTTGCTGCCCTCACCCATGTAGGACCCCCACCAGCAAGCACCTAACACCCTGCCCTCTACATCCCCAGCCCCATCCCAGGTGGTGGTGGTCCACCAGGAGAGCACGGGCCAGAACAGCGTCACCTTATTGTGGCAAGAGCCAGATCAGCCCAATGGCATCATCCTGGAGTACGAGATCAAGTACTACGAGAAGGTAATGCTGAGCTTACTGACACGAATCAGTCCCAGCATGGTGGAGCATGGTTGAGTTTAAATCCTGCTGGTGCAATTGCTGCTATCTGCCAGCCTTGCACAAAGGACTATTTGTGGTTGTTGTGCTAACGCAGCAAGGTTTTTGGTGTTGCTTTTCCCCAGGACAAGGAAATGCAGAGCTATTCGACTCTGAAATCCAAGGGCACCACTGCCACCATCTCTGGGCTCAAGCCTGCAACCTGCTACATTTTCCAGGTTCGGGCTCGCACCTCTGCTGGCTGTGGAAGGTTCAGTCAGGCTGTGGAGGTAGAAACAGGGAAGCCAGGTGAGCACATGAGGTTGTGGGATGTGGGAAGTGTGGGGCAGGGAGTATGGGGGATGGTGATGTCCTTGTCCATGGCCGTTGTTCCTCTGCCACATGGGGAGGGAGGGTGGAGGCACAAGTCCTAGGGTTTCAGCCTGCGGGGCTTGAGGTAGCCCTGCTGAGATGTGCTTATACATTAGAACAAATCAGGAGGAAGTACATAGCAGTTAGAGCAGGAAAGACCTGGTGAGGTCCTGAGGCTCCAGTCTCCTCTCTGCACTGGTTTGCTGTATCACCATGGCTTTCCCAGATCTGTTCTTGGTTTCCCCATGTGTAAGTGGTCCCTGTACACTGGCATAGCACCAAAGCTGGGCCTAGATGGGGAATGGCGCTTTATCTTTGAAGAACATGACCCCAGTGGAGAAGGTGAGTTTCTGAGCACAGCAGAGCGCTCCTCACTTCAGCTCACCTCCTTCTTACTCTGTTTCTTCCAGTCTCTCTCAGGTATGACACGATGACAATTGTCTGGATCTGCCTGACGCTTATCACTGGCCTCATTGCATTGCTGGTGGTCCTAATCTGCAAGAAAAGGTAAGTGTTTTCTGGCGGTCAGTGCAGTGTGTCACCAAGCAGGGCAGGAGGGATGGAAGAACTTGGGCACAACTTTTCTACTCTCAGTTTGTCCAGAGCATCCGTAGGTCAGGGGTTAATAAGCAACCAAGAGACTTCATTCAGAAGTCACCATGCCTCCACCTTCACTGAGGCAGAGCCAGTCTCCAGACCTTCCCCTCATACCAGCAGGCTAAATAGCAATAGCAATAGTGATAGCCAGCAATACCTGTACCAGTACCACTACCAGTATGAGGGCTGACTGGATGGGCTAGGGGGTAGGTCAGGAGTGGAAAGAGCTCTTCTTCATCAGAAAGGTCTAAAGGGAACTGTGTGCTGCTACATTTCAGCATGGCTGAGCCAGGCATGTGGAGCACACATACCACTGCCCCGAGGAGAAAAAAGGGCTGCAGCTCTAACACTTCCAAGTTTTGGAGAGCACCTGGAAAGTACCTTGCTCCAGGCCAAAGTGTCAGTCCATCTGCAGGGATGCAGCTGATGGAGGGCCAAGTGTTAACTCCAGCTCTTCCTGGGCTGCCTACAGCCCTGGCATGCACTGCCTTCCACCCTGTCTTAGGGCTGCTTGTGGGGGAGAGGGACAGGAGCACCTCTTCTGACCCTTGTGTCCCTGTGGCAGGCACTGTGGGTACAGCAAGGCTTTCCAGGACTCCGATGAGGAGAAGATGCATTATCAGAACGGACAAGGTATGACCGTCCCTGATGCTGCCCCTGGGGTGTGAAGGACCTCAGCACTGTGGATGGGCCTGGACCTGGACCATTATTCCTTGGCACCGCTGTGGTTTAGAGGGAAGGGCTTTGGCCACTGACTGCTTCTGGGGATGTGTCTAGGAGAGCTGAGTGGGGACTCTGATCCCAGAGGCATGCTGGCAATGTGGTTGAAGAGCTGTACAGTGTGAGCTGGGACTGCAGCATGTTCATCCCAGATAGCAGCAGGCTAGAAGAGCGGAAAACTCATCACAGGCAAGGGGTGGGGGGGTGACAGAGGGGGACAATCACACGGAGGGCAGCCAGGTCCAGGGCTGCTCTGAGGTGCCTTGGGTTTCTGTGGGGCTGCAACCTCTGTGGCTCCTCAGCATGTCAACCCAAGAAGACCTACTGCTGCCCATCCTCTGCCTGGCTGCTGGGTGCCCCTACTTCTTGGCAGGGCTGCCTGAAAGAGCTTCTCTCCTCTCTCCCCTTTGAAACCTGGCAGTGAAGTTCCCGGAGTCCAAGTTCTATGTGGACCCACACACATATGAGGACCCCTGCCAAGCCGTGCATGAGTTCACCCGTGAGATCGAGGCCTCCCGGATCAAGATCGAGAAGGTCATTGGGTCTGGTGAGTCCCTGGGCATGAAATAAATTCTCTGGAAGCAGCCTGGTGCAGAGGGTCGCTGCTTGGCCACTGTAGCACCGATGGCTCAGGCTGGCACAGCAGGTGGCTCAACCTGTCCTGTGTGGGTGCTCCAACATGGCCACCCTGCTTTAAAACCTCAGGCTAAGCATCTGGGGTGACAAAATGCAAATGAAATTGCAAGCAAAATGGTAATTTTTCAGAGTAAAAGGGATTTTTGCATAGGAATAGGGGCTTGCAGGGAAGCACAGGGCAGAGACAGAGCTGAAACTTCACCAGCAGCGCCCCAAGGGCTTATCCCAGAGCAGCATTAAGAAGCCTGGCTGAGAGACTTCCCTGCTGCTCTGAGAGACTCCCAAATCTGTTCATTAAAAGTGGTAAAGCAAGCGCCAGTGTAATCACTACTCTTGGCCCATCACCTTCAGTAAAAGGTATCAGAGAGAGGTGTTTTCTGACATTTCTGCCCAGTTCCCAGAGGTGGCACTGGAAGTCAGAGATGGGCAATCCTTTCTGTACTCAAAGGCAGTCATGCACAAAAAGCCCAGCAGTCCCGAGGGGCTGGAGTATGCTTTGAGCATGCCAGAAGACAGGGTGATCCATGGTGCTGGTGGGTCGGTGCAAGAAGCTGAGGAGCTCCTCATGCCCTCACCTTCCCTTGCCTTGCAGGAGAGTCTGGAGAGGTGTGCTACGGCCGTCTGAAGCTGCCAGGGAAGAGAGAGATTCCTGTGGCTGTCAAGGCACTGAAAGCAGGCTACACAGAGAAGCAGAGGCGGGACTTCCTGAGCGAAGCCAGCATCATGGCGCAGTTTGACCACCCCAACGTCATCCATCTGGAGGGGGTGGTGACCAGGAGTATGTGGCTGGTGGGGACGGGACCCTATGGCGGGGCAGAGTTGGGAGGTATCTCCCTGTGAGCACCCTGGGAGACGGAGGTCAGGGATCACTTTGCGTGCACTACATCCTTTGGCTGTCCCAGCTGCTCACTTGTCAGACATCCATTTACCCGTGGTCCCCTCCATCCCACCTCCTTGCCTTCTCTTACAGGACAAACTTTCCATGCAGCAGTTCACCTTGCTCCGCAGTGCACCCCAGGTCTGAGCTATTGGTTTAGGAGATGTCCTACCCATTAGTGTTTATTTTAAAGGTTGCCTGTATTGAATCATAATTTAAAGTCTTCCTTCAATAAGGCACATTCTGATGCAAAATGTTATGCTAATGGAATGCAAATTTCAGTGGGATAACAAAGCTGACCTAGCCACATCAATAGCACCTGGAGGGAGCAGTAAGTGTCAGGGTTATTGCCATATCCCCACCGTTGTGCCGGTCTGTGTGGTGCAGGGGTGAGACCGCTCTGCGGGGCTGCAGCATATCCGTAGGCTTGGCTGGATTAACGTCTCTCTCAGTAAAAGCCCAGCACCGGGCTTCCCAGAGGAAGGTGACTTCTCTGCTAACTTGACCTCCCTTGTCTTCTGCAGGCAAATTGGTAATGATTGTAACTGAATACATGGAGAATGGCTCGCTAGACACCTTCCTCAGGGTAAGGAGCTTTTTTGTATTTTTATTCATTGCACATCCCCCTGGGCTGAGTGACTGGAGGAGAGGCTGGTTCCTGAGCCTCAGCCTCACAGCCACTGCGACCCCTGCATGACAGTGGTGTGCTCTCGGCTCTCACCTCTCCAGCAGACACCAACTCCAGGGCATCACGGCCAGATCCCCAGATGGCACTGCAAAGGCAGGGGCACCTGCCTGAGCAGTGTGTCAGAGATGTTGGGAGGGCAGGAGGTTAGCTGGGGGGACAAGAGAGAGGCACTGGGGTCGGAGGAGGTACTAAACCAAAGATAAGAGATACTATGGGGTTGGTTTAACAACAGCAGCGTCAATAGGATGCTCGTGAAAATCATAATGAACTCTGGGTTATTTCCTCTCCAGAAACACGATGGACAGTTCACCATCATCCAACTGGTGGGCATGTTGCGTGGCATTGGAGCGGGTATGAGGTATCTGTCTGACCTGGGCTACGTGCACCGGGACCTGGCTGCCCGTAACATCCTGGTGAACAGCAACCTGGTCTGCAAAGTGTCTGACTTTGGCCTCTCCCGCATCCTGGAGGATGACCCCGATGCTGCGTACACCACCACGGTGCGTGGCTCCTAGCGTTGCAGTCTCACTGATCCCTGCTGACAGTGATTGCCCCAGGTCACTGACAGATGGAAAAGTTAGACACTCTCAAGTCACGGTAGGCAGGGCAGAAGTGGAGATAGTCACCTCACCGCTGACATCTGAACCAAGAGCATGAACCCAAAGAGCTTCTGAGCCTTAATGCATTGTCCTTCATACAGGGACATGCCAGAACTGAAGTGTGCAGTGAACAAAGAGCAGCAAGGTGGGAGAGCAGGGAGCTGATGAAACCTCCCCAGCCAACAACTCCTGTGGTCATGCGTGGTCAACTGCATAGGGACGCTCCCATGTCCCCTTTGGAGTCCTTCCTTAGGCTGCTGACATGATTTAAGCCCAAGTGGCAACCAGGACCATGCAGTCATTCACTCACCATCACCACCCCCAGTGGGATAGGGGAGGAGAATCAACAAAAAAGGAAACCTTGTGTGTTGAGTTAAAGACCGTTTAATAGAACAGTAATGGAAGAGAAGATAATAAAAATAATGATAAAAGAATATACAAAATGAGTGATGCAATACAACGGCTCACCACCTGATGATTGATTGTCCAGCCTGTCCCGAGCAGCAAACGCAGATTCCTGCCCCCTGGCCAACCCCCATTTATATACTGAACATGACATCTATGGCATGTAATATTCCTTTGGCCAGCTTGTCCTATGTTCCCTCTCAGCTTCTATGGGGAGCTGAAAAAGTCCTTGACTTAATATAAGCATTACCTGGCAACAACTAAAACAATATGTGTTATCAACGTTATTCTCATACTAACTCAAAAACACAGAGGTTAGTAGGATTATTAGCTATATCCCAGCTGAAATGAGGGCAACTGTGTAGCTCCATCCAGTCTTCAGTTGTCCTAGGGCCATTGATCAGTCTTATGGTACACTTTTCAGTAGCGTGGCCACACACTAGCTTCTCCATGTGACTCTGCCTCATTCAGGGGGTGGAAAAGGTGGGAACTGTCTTTGCAACCTAGATGATTTTGGTTTATGGTAGGACACTTTTGTCTGTGAAGTAATTTTAACATTTTCTGGCCAACCTGCCAGCGCTGGAGCTTGATGTACTCCTCCACTGGAGGTCATCAGAGGGGAAACGAAACACACTGAGGGAATGTGCTCTTTTTGCACTTCTCTGACCATGAAAGGAATTAGTGTGTTCCCCAGGCACACCTCTGGTGGAGCAAATGAGATGGATAGTCAGTTCTCAATGGAGGCCAGTTTGGAGCTGCAGCTGAGGAGCTTGAGCTTCACTTTTCAGAAGGACTGGGACTAGAGAAGCAGAAAGAGATTCAGGCTAGTTTGGGATAGTTCACGGTATTGCAGAGCAGGACCCAAAGTGATTGCAACTCTGAGGGAGGAGTGCACAGTGGCCCAGCTTGGAGAGCATGATCTTCATGCTCTTGGCTTGTCTTCAGCCAAGCAGTGAAGTGAGCCAGAATGTGTCCCATGTGTGTCTTTGTGTTCAGCTGCTCCCTTTGGTTTCTCAAGGAATAACTTGATATTTCAGATACTTTAATTTTGGGGAAGGTTCCTGCTGCTTGGTTCAAGTACAGCATCTTCTGCATCTTGGCTTTGGGACTCTCAGAGGAAGGGTAAGAAAGGGCCCAACATTAGCTAGGCAGCCCATCTCCTTGTCCGTGGCCTACAGACACACATATATCCTGGCCTTCCTCCCACCAAGCCAGTCTCTGAGATTTCCCACAGTGATTTTAATCCTTGCAAACAAATTTCCAGAGGTAGAATGTCACTGACCACACTGGGTCAAGAAGGTGACTTGAGGGACCAGATTTCATGTATTGACCTACCTACTGACCCTTTCCAGTCCTGTCCATTTTCTAGGCACATTGCCTCATGTCCCCAGTGTGAATGTAAGCAGGGACATCACTGGAGGACGGAGCAGCCACTGGGTATGTTGCAAGCAGAGGCTTTGATGTATCTTGGCACAGTGAAACTCAGTAGAGGTGGTTGATCTGGAGGAAGACTAGGTGCATAGTCCAGACAGAGCTGAACCACAAGGATGCAGTGACAGGATCAGGAGTATGAGATCTCTGGTGAGGTTTCAGTCAGGGTATCTTGAAAATAAGGATGCCTTCTTGCTCAGAAACTTGTGATCAGATGATATCCTGTGTTCCTTCTCTGTTGCCCTTGACCTGCTCAGGAGATGCCTTCCCAAAAGGGACTCTCCCAAAGGACACATCATTCATTTTCTGTCCCCATCATGAATGCGCCAGAGTAGGCAGGACTCATTTGGGTGGAAGCAACTCTCCCTAAACAGGGATACCTTAAAGGTGTTCCCAGCACATCATGCCTGCCCCAGCTGCTCTGGGAAACCCACCTTACGTTCCCCGTGCCACAAATTTCCTCTTCAAATGGCTGGCAACCATGTTTCCAGCATAAACATATTCTCAGCCCAATTATTGCTGATTTTTGTCAGCATGGCCCTTTAATTCAACAAGTCCTCCTCTTCAGTGCTTGTCTGCCAAAGCAGTAATGGACAGGGAGCACATGCCATTGGTCTCCTTGTCTGCTCCAGTCAGGCTCTCTGGCTGTGCCCATGGTCAACTGCATACCTTTGTGCTCTGGTAGCCCTTGGCTCTACCTTATCACTTTGAATTCCTCTCTCTTGAACACTGAGGGCCAGAATTGTGCACGAAGAAGACCTTGCAAAACAGCACAGCTTTCTCTTTGTTCTACTGGAAAAACCTTGAAGTCATCCTTCAGGTACAACTCTAGACTTATCTTGTGCAGATTGCCTCCTCGGCCCTTTCCAGAAGATGCCATCCCAGCGTATCGCCTGTCTAATCCGCTGTCCCAGCTGCAGAGAGGTAGGGATGCCTGAGCCCTGCATGCTCTGAACCTCCACTGTTGGTCACTTTTTCAGGGGGGGAAGATCCCGATTCGCTGGACAGCTCCGGAGGCCATTGCATACCGCAAGTTCTCCTCGGCCAGCGACGTGTGGAGCTACGGCATCGTCATGTGGGAGGTGCTGGCCTACGGCGAGCGCCCGTACTGGAACATGACCAACCGGGACGTGAGTGGATTCAGAGCAGTGTGGTGGCAAGCCTGCCTCTCCTCCTGTCCTCACCCAAGCCAGCCTAGCAAGGGGGGATGGGAAAAAGGGACACAACGAGCAGCCCTTGGCTCTCCTCACATCCGCGCAGGGCTGTGCACAGTGTGCTTGTCCCCTCAGTGGGGATATCAGTGTGTTGCCCATAATTGCATCATGCAGCCTTGCCCTTGCAGCACCGTGAATCCCACCTGCGCCTGGTTGTGTGTACTATGGGTCTCCCCATCTCTGTCTGCTGCTCTGTACAAGCCTTTCTGCTGGCTGGAGAGCTCCAGCATGTGTTGCGCTACCTTTCCCATTCCCTGGAAAGAGTCAGGGCTTCCCTAGCCCCACTGCATTAGCCTGCCAGTCCCTGCTGCACCCAGTGCTGGGGGTCCATCCCTTCCACTGCCCATGTGAGGCCGCTGAGAGCCCCAGGCTTGCACCACCTGGCAGTAGGCTTTGGGTTTGTCAGAGTTAGGGGGAGTCACTCTTACATCAAGAATAACACAAAACCTGTAAGAAAATGTAGGTTATGTTCCTGAGTACAACCTGGGAGGAAAATTTCCAAAAGGAGGCAATAAAATGAATATTTTGACTCTGCAGGACCACAGGACTGCTTTTCTTTACCTACGGGGACTATAAACCTATCTGGCTTCTCCATGCTCTGGGAGTCCTGGGAGTCCCCTCTCTACCTAATGTTTTTATTATTTTAGAAAGTGGCTTTGGTGACAATAGGGCATGGATCCAGTGGTTTACACTACCTCCTCTGCACAGTTACTTTGAGGAGGATATCCTCCAGCCTTGCTGAGTGGTGCCAAGCCCTGGTTGCAGAAAAACTGAATGTGAGTGCAGTTCTCGTGGCTTGTCTGCTGGAGGGAAGCTGAAATATTTTAGGCCTGTTGGACCACTTAATAAATCCGCTGTCATAGCAGCGATTTCTTGTATGTGTATGGTATCCAGCAAGCTTCCAGCTCTCCACAGAGACTGCACAAAGCTTGCCGGCAATGAACTTGTCATTTAACATGGATCTTGTGTATACCCCTCTGCCTCCCCGTCTGATCGCTCCAGCAGCTCACACACCAGGGATCTTCCCTGTGTGCCGCCGTCTGGGGTGCTCTGAGTTGAGTGGGAGTGCAGCTCCACTTCGGCATGTGGCTTCCTTACAGGTCATTAACTCGGTGGAGGAAGGCTACCGCCTGCCTGCCCCCATGGGCTGCCCCACAGCCCTGCACCAGCTTATGCTGGATTGCTGGCAGAAGGATCGCAGCGAGAGGCCACGCTTCTCCCAGATTGTGGGCATCCTGGACAAGCTCATCCGCAACCCTGACAACTTGAAGTGCACAGCCACCGTGAGCCGGTAAGGACTCCCTGAGCATTGATGAGAAGGGGCCGACAGCTGATGCTCGGCAGAGCATGTGGGTTGCAGCAAATAAGGGATATTTCTGTGCAACTGTAGCAGCAGTATCTTCCCTGCAACCAAGGACATGCATAGGACCCATGGGCACAGGTCGTGGTGGGCAGTGGGAAGCATCCTGCATTTCACTGCCTTGCTCCCACCGTCACATCCCTACACCAAAGTCTGCTCAAGTATGTGCAGCAGTGCCTGTGCAGTAGCATGCCTGCCTCTACAAGCTTGTGAGGGCTCTCTCTGTCCTGCCCTCCCCTGCAGGGTGACAGGCTCTTTGAGGTGGACCTCACAGTCTGGCCACCCAGGACCATCACCTCTTGGGCTAATCCCTTCTGTCCTGCTCCCAGGTTCACCCAAACACCCTTCAACAGGGGCCTCCTCGACCTGGCCAGCTGTCTGACAGTGGAGGACTGGCTGGACTCCATCCGACTGGGGCACTACCGGGAAAACTTTGCCATGGCAGGGTACTCCTCCCTGGGCATGGTGATGCGCATGAACATCGAGTGAGTACCAGATAAAAAACAGCACCAGTTGCGTTGCCCTGCACCATCCCACTAGCCACGAACAGTGACCTTCCTACCTTGGCTTGCTCAATCTAGTTGGTCCCTGATGTCAGAGACACACCCTTAAGAAAATGGCATTGAGACCTGGGACAATGTCCAAGGCTGTGGTGACCTTTGAGAGAAGGTGTGGGAGCTGTAAGGGTGTAAGTACCAAGTCACCTCTGTGGTGGCTTTCCAATGTCATTGTAGGCTCCCGGGTAATTCTGGTTGCAAGGTGCTTCAGGAGGTCATATAACCCAGCCTCAGGGTCAGATATGAGGTTGCTGTCTCCTTCCACTTCTCACCTTCGTTTCCCCTGCAAAAGGCATGTCTGGACCAGAGTGTGGCTGCACCATACTGCACAGCTTCTCTGGAATCATTGGGAAACAAATGGAGCTGGGGGACACCTTAGAGCTTCTTCAGACCCCAGTGCATTGGACTGGCTCCCTGTAGCTAGGTAGGGAGGCACCGTCCAGGGCCTTGCTGTAAGTGGAAGGTCATAGTCAAGTGCCCAAGGCTGGCTTAAGTAAGGAGAGCTGGGGAAGACGTGTGTCACTGCCCATCCTCCTCTTCCTGCTGTAAGGAGCTTGCTGTGCCACCTGTCTAGGCGGTCTCCAAGGTGGCTGATGCTCCAAGTAGTACCAGAGAAGATGGCAACTATACCTGCTCCTACCCTGGGCTTACATTCGCCATCTTTTGCTGTTAGCATTTGTGCCAGGGTTGGCAACAACCTCTCCTGCCTCTGAGGAGACTTGTTCCCTGTCAAAAGGCATGGGACTGCCATACGGTAGTTCCCATGACTGAGGAAGATGTGACAGTGCATGCCTTGGTCGAGGTGGGGCAGGTAGAAAAAGAGCCAGTGAAAGGGAAGATGGAGAGACGCAGGCAGAGTGCTGTCATGTGCATTGATTGGGGGCTGTACCTGGGCCTTTGCTGTGGGATTGAGCTGATGCTGATCCTTGTTTCTCATGCACATTGGGGAAGGTTTTGAGTGGGTAAGGCTCATCATCCATCCATCTTTCTGACTGGGTTATCTGAGGGCATCTCACTAAAACTGAATCCAATTTCAGAGCATCGATCTTGTCACCTACTAGCCTGTCAGGAGTGATCCCCGTCCTGCTCCTGCTCCCCCAGGGGCTGTCACAGCAGCCCTGTCAGGAGGATGTGCCAAGTGAATGGCAGCTTCTCTGTCCCTGGGAGGATGCCCACAGACCCTCAGCAGCAGCAGTAGCCTTGTGCTGATGAGCAAGCAGAGAGGAGCCAGGTGTGGGGCCCTGGGCTGGACCATGGGTTACGCACATGGGGAGGAGCAGTGTCTCTCTGCGGCCCAACACAGGTCCAACCCATGGGGTGTCTGACAGTGTTGTTGTTCTCCAGGGACATTCGGAGTCTGGGCATCACCATGATGGGCCACCAAAAGAAGATCTTGAGCAGCATCCAGGCCATGCGGTCCCAGCTGCTGAACACAAATGGCCCCAGGTGGCATCTCTGATCACCAGATTTGCAGACCCGCATCGAACATTCCTTAACACTTACCCTGGCAAAGGGGCAGCAGGGTGGTGAGCAGGAAAAGCAGCACCAGACCGGGACCTGGAGCGCGCCACCAGTACGTCTTTGATTACAGCATCAATGGAAACGTGGCTTTCTACATACCTCGATGGTCCTGCTGCCTCCTTCCTCTATCTGAATGGGAGAGCAGCCTTCTAAGCGGATTAGGGACATGTCATGCCTCTCTCCATCCTCTACTGTGTCCCTGTGGGACTCGGGGTTCCCACACAACTATGCAGGACAGGTGGTAACCCCTTCACACAGCGGGATGGCCCCAGCTCCACCTGCCAATGGAGGGCTATCAGATGCAACAGCAATATCAGCAGCAGTGGGACTGGGCATGCCATGGCACACAGCTCCTTTGGATCTGACAACTGGGGAGTTTGTTGGATCTCTGAACTGAGGAGGGCCCCACAGGCTGCCACACAGCAGAGACAACCCTGCTCCCAATACTTCTCAGTTCCAATGTACTCCAGCCTGGACCTCCTGAACTGCACCAGCCTGCAGGTGACTTCATGGTCCACCTCTACCAAGCCCAGGAGGGCAGGGGACAGAGTACAAGCTGGCATTGCCAGGAATGCCTGGGTCTGCTTGCAGAGGAGACTCCCACCCAGCATGGAGGAGAGGTCGCCAGGATCTGCTATCTGGAGCCTCAAGAAGCCCCAGGGTTCTGCAGGAGACTCTCCATCTCTTGAACTCACCAGCACTGGTCCTCTCCAGATCCAGCACAAGCATCCCAGGGCAGCCCAGGCATGTTTCTTGGGCCACAAACTCAAGTTCCTCCCCTAGCAGAACAGGCATTTCCTATCCTCTGACCTCCCCCAAACCCATACCAGAGCAGAGAGGAGTGGGAGAAATTGCTCCCATCTCACATGATGGAGGGACAGAGAGACTTCTGCCAAACTCTTCTTTGTTCTCATATTGCCCTAGAGAAACCTCAGAGCTGCCCCATTACCACACTACCTGCCTAAGCCCAGCACTGCCATGTCATCTGCAGAGGAGGGGTCCTGAGCAACATTTCCAGCTGCAATCACACAGTCCTGTGGCTGGGGACAGGGGTTCTGGGCAAAGAGGATCTTCAGCACTACCCAGATGGTGATCTTGGTGACTGGGCGGTTGGTCTTTCCTCCACAGCTCCTCCTCCTGTCTTCCATGGGAGAATCTCTTTTGGTGAGCTTGCCTGGTGTGGAACAGTGGCCTCCAAAGACTTGTGGAACTGGTCTGATTGGCTGAGCTGGCTGCAGAGATGCAGATGTGCCGGCGGTGGGGACAGGTTGTGGGCTGGGAAGGTTTCTCTTAGTTTTCTATGGGTTTGGGAAATATTTTACTGAAATATGATGTTATGTACACAACAATGGTCTCAAAGCACAGAAGCCTCAGTTGTGGGGCTGAACTCACTGCAAAAAATCTTCTGGGACCGTGGCTGGGGAAGGGGGGTGCTGGAGAAGGAGAAGTGCTGGAGAGGAGCCACGCTGACTGCCAGGGACCAGCCTGGCCTACAGCATCCTGACCTTAGCAATAGCACAGTAAGTCCAGCATCACTCAAATGCAGGCACTGGTGGGATCTGGCCTGAGGTCTGTTCTTCCCAGTGCTGTTTGGGCACAATGAGGGTGGGGGGAGGGTTAAAGCCATTTCTCAGCTGCAATAATCCTGGCTAAATTGGCCTTTCTGGAGCTGGGTTAGCTTTCCATCCAGGGTGCTTATGTCCTGATGGATTGTCTGACTGTGGCGGGCACTTTACTTCTTCCTATGGAAGCTCTTTGTAATGGGGGACAGATGCAATGTGTTGTTTAATTTGTATTGCACCCTGCGTCCTGCACTCAGACCTGTCACACACCCACCCTGCAGACAGCATCATGACAGAGGTCAGTCCAAGCCCTGCAGCACAGGATGATGAGTGCTGGCTGTGTCCTCTCTTCCCAACATTTGGGACTCCTTGGAAGGGTGAGTCCGTCATGGACAAACTGGGGAGAGCAGACGTTAGGCCAGTGCCACAGACCTGTGTCCCTGGGGTTTGCTGGGCAACCCTGGTAATGTGGGCTGCAGGATCTGAGGTTGGGAGCCACCAGATGGCCCCTTTCCAGGTGGTTCATGGATCAGATCCTGCAGTGTGGGGACACTGGACTGCTCCTGTCTGCAGGGATGGTGGGGCAGGGTTTACCTTTTATGTTCAGAACGTGCACCTCCTCCTGGACAATAAAACTCCTTCTTCCCATGGGCCACCTCCTTGCCTGTTACTGTTGCTGTGCTGCACAGAGCTGCTTCACCACTTGCAGAGAGCATGGGGGCCTCCATGGATACTTCAGAGGCACTGAGGTGCCCACCTAGCCACCACCTTCCTCCGCTCCAGGCAGCCTCTCACACATGAAGGTTCCTTCCCTGGGGAGCAGGAGTGTCTGTGGGGTGGGCTACAGGTGCAGGAAAATGCCAAGAGGCTGATCATTTGTAGGATCCCTGGGGGGGAGTTGCTGTGCTGCGGGCTGGGAGAAGCGTCCCCAAAGACCACCAAGTCATTACTACACAGGAGCATCTCATGCAGGAGATCATACAAGCACAGGATATCTCGGTACAGAGGCTCCTCTGAACCTTGATCCCTTGCAGGTTTTCCCAGACCCAGGCTTATCTTCTCCCGGAAATTTAGGATTTAAAAAAAAAAAAAAGACCCCCCCCAAAAAATGGCAAAACCTCAACCCTCATCCCCTGAAGTCTGAGCTGAAGTATCTTGTAAGTCACCTTGAAAAACCCTTCTTGTAGGCATTTAACAGTGGTTCCAGCTGCCCTCCGGTGAAGGATTTACCAGCGTATGAGTTGCAGGAACAAAGACAACACCAGCATTTGCAGGAAAGAAGCATATTTTTCTTGCCATATAAAACAAAAAAGGCACCATGGCAGAGGGTGGGATTGGCTCTATCCACATCATTGCTTGCTTGCACGCCCCCAGCCTTTGCAGCCCTTCAGGGGTGGAGGTGACCATCCCCAGGCAGTGCAGCCCAGCTCCACATCCCTCTGTGGGGAAAGGTGAGCCTGGCTTCCCCACGGTGCTGTGCAGCCCTGTCCTCCCAGGCGCCCCATCCCTCCTTGCACCAGCTGTCTATGTGCTGTCAAGTTATCCTGCTAGCCCCGTCCAGAGCATCCTTCAGCCCACTCTCCCCTTTCACCATTCTCTCCTGTTCTCCCTTTCCTGAAGCACTGGCCCCCAGGCTGGGCAAGCTGCTCCTGGGCAGTCTCCCCAGTGCTGAGGGTTGAGCTCACAAGCCCTGTGCTCTGCATTCCCGCCCTTATGTACCTCATTTTGGCATTTGCATTTCCTGCACTACCACCCACATCATGACTGCAGGATGCCTGTTGCTCCTCCTGTTGCTCTCCTGTCCCAGACCCACCACATCCCAAACACATCCTTAGGTATCGTGTTCCACGTTTCTAGTTTGCTGGAGCCTTTATCTGTCAGAGAATTCAAGAAGTATGGTTGGAAGTTGCACACAGCTGTGCAGGTTCTGCTCAGACCCTCACCCCATCATGCAGACAGGGACAGCAGCCATGTCACACCTCTCTCACGGTACACTGCTGGCACTGGGGACAGCCTGGGAATGCTGGGACACGTCAGTGTTCACCGAGGAACCACATTTCACTCATTTATTTTGGTTATGAATAAAGCCAGCATCCACATTGTGCAAAATGTACAAAGTTTTCTTACGTTTCTCAGTCCCAAAGCAAACATTTGATCCATGGAAGGCTGGATGATGCCGGTGCCTGGCTTCTTCCCGCAGGCACAGGCAGGGGCAGATGCACTCAGGTAGGCTGGTGTGCATTGCTCTGTGTGGGTAGGGAATTGTATTCAGAGCTGCTCCTCGGCTACTACAGTATCACCTTGTGAAAGACTGTGAGGACCATGCCCAGAGCATCACCCCGCTCACAACCCCCAGGAAGAGGAGACAGGGTTGTGTCCTTTTTAACACATCATTTCTTCCCCTTCTGGAAGAAATTGCCATGAAAGTGCAGTCCTGGCAAGAGCCAGGCATCAGAGGCTCCTCTCCAGGACACAGAGCTGCATTTCCAGACCTTGTGCATTGCTCCATGCTCCCAAGGCTGAGCCCCACCACAGGCAGTGGCTGTCCAGTAGGGTCAGGCTGAGGAGAGGGCTGGCATCCAGGAAACCTGGGAACCATCTCAGGATTGAAAACCTTGCAGAGAGGGCTTGGGGAACCTGTCCAGGGACACAAGCTGGTCAAGAGGCAAACTCTTCCATTTCAGTAGAAGCGATAGAAACTCTGGCTTATGTATGACAGCAAATAAACCACTTCATGTATCAAAATAGCCATCAGGATTTTCACATCTTCTTAAATGTCCCCCGAGATACTTTTATTCAAACTTGCACTGTTGGGACCTGGTCTTTCCTTGGTAAAACAGCTTTTCTTTTCTAGTCACACACAATATTACCCCAAGCTACCAATAATTCATCTCTGAAGCATTTCCTTTACAGCTGTCCAGGACAAATTTGGCTGTGTTATTAGCAAGTGAGGTTCCACGAGCTTTGTGTGCCTGGAGGTGGCAGTCTGGACTTGCAGAGCACCTGCAGAGCCCTGCATGAAGCCACCCGTCCTAGCTCTGCACCCATGCTCAATTTGTGCCAACTTTATGCAGGTTTGCAAGGGTCAGATGCACTCCACGGACGGTGTTAACAGATGGTGAATTCTGCTTCATACTTACTGATATGATTCCTGTCTGATCACATACCAGCTTAGTCTGCCAAGGAAAGCTGTATTCCCAAACCACCTTATCTCTCTGCTTTTAGCACAGTCGTTTAGCATCATTTCCAAGCAAATTACTCAGGATAACCTGATGTAAGATAGTAGTATCATCCAGAGCTGCTCTTTTAACCCTTGGAAGGGTTATGGGTTAAATTCTGCATGGGTTTTGAAGTATCCCATATGTCAGGTCTTGGAAAACACCATCAAGCAGCAAGAGAGCAGCACAGCTCATCCCAGGATGAACAGAGGCTGACAGAAGTGCCTGCTTTGCAATCAGGGCAGGGTCTTCCCACCTCAAGCAAGCTGGGCTTTGGGAAGGATGAGTCAGGACTGCAGCAACACTGACTTCTGCTGCAGGGGCTGAGAACACGGGACAGGCTTCAGAGCAGAAACACAGGTCTCAAATTATGAGGTCTCCCTCCGAGCAGTCGCCTGCTGCACTGAGTGGGAAAAGAAAGAAATGGATGGCACTTCATCTGCCTTGTGAAGGTGCCTTCCTCTCTCTGTTGGGTATAAAAGGGAACCTGGACAGATCAGCCCGACTTACCACAAGTTACATGACATGTATCCCTGATTCCAGGGCGGTCCTACTGGTCTGTGGGATGCAACCCAAAGATCTCACTCAGAGAGGAATGCCAGGAGATCCCCAGACACACACAGCCCAGCTTCTCAGGCACCTGTGACCCACACCACCACCTACATAGCCTGGGATATGTAGTTTTGCTGTGCAGCACGTGAGCAGGATCCTTGGGTCTCTGCACTCTTGGCAGTTTATCGGTCCCTCATCCAGCAACCCAGGCACAATTACACCTGCTCTTCTGAGCAGGCTGTCAAATACGCGCAATACCCAGACAAACAACAGAGCCTTCCAAATTTCCTGGATGAGAACTCCTGGCTGTTGTGTCTTGGGAAATCCCAGTGCATAGTTGCTGCATCTCCTGCTTATGCTGGTCCTTCCAGAAGGGAATTGCAGACCACCTGCAGATGCCAGAAAAATTTCTGCATGCTAAGCTGTCAAAACTTCCCTTGCACACTGAGCTGCTTATTCTTGGAAGTAAAAAAAAAAGCAAGGATTTTTATACTGATTTAAAAAAGACTAAGGGGTTGCACACCATGTAGGAAACTTGTGAAAAGGGTAAAGGCATTGAAACCTGTTGATCCAGACTTCCATCCACAGCACTTTAGAGATTTTCATTTTGCTGATGCTGAAAGAAGGTGAATTGCTCCCAGGCACTCATTGATGTCTTCCTGGCCCCAGAGTCTTTAATTTATATAGATTTCTTGTTATTTATATTATGTTTCATTTCCTCCCCACCTTTCTATCTTCCCCTCACAAAGTTGTCCTGAAAAGCGGTCCTTGTAGGGAGTGGACAGCGGGACAGAGTGTGGGTGGGGTAGCATCCAGCAGATAACAGCAGATAAGACGTCCTTCCCAAACACAGAGAAAGGTGCAAACTAAATGGGTGTATCAAGGAGGAGAGGCGAGGGTATGCAGTGCAGGCGATGGCAAGCATTGGTTTCTGTGTCTGGACAGGAGCTGAGAGAGCATGGGGTGATGGAGGCAGTTTGGATGCACGTGCTTTGGTGCACTGATGGGGTGTGAGCTCAGGGACTGATGTGTGCTGCAACACTGGCAGGACATGCTCCAAAGGCACCATGTGAGCTTACGCCTCCCAGTGCAGAGGAGAGGAGATGGAGATGCAGGAGGTGATGGCGAGGCAGGAGCCACCCTGCCCAGTGGGACTGACCCCATCCCACATGGACGCACAGCAGGGAGGGATGAAATCCCTTTTAGTTCTGGACTCCTCTAAACCTATTATCAAAAGATGAGGTTCCTCATTACAATTCCTTTATTTCTCTCACATTCAGAGCTGCCAGCGAAGGGTCAGCAGCACTTATGAAATTTTCAATTCTCACAGGTTTTGAATTTACATGTTTTTTTCTGTGTCTGAGCTGGAAGAAGATTATGAATAAAAGATTAAAATTGGAGGTCTCCAATCATTTAGGAGCAATGCAATGAGCATTTATTCTGTGAACGAGCATGAGCCAAACACTGCTGCATGCATACCAAAAATTATCAGCAAACTTCAAACAGGGCCTAAACAAAAGGTTTTGCTCTTTGATGTGACTCTCTGCTGAGGTGCGGGGAGCAGTGAACCTGGGGAGCTGGAAATCTCTGGGCTCTGCAGGGTCTCAGTAGCAGAGCAACAGCCTCCTTGACTCCAGATGCTCCAGAGGAGAGACGAGTCCCACCAGCTCTGTCGATGCTTTTCCATTGCTGAGCTCTGCTAAGAGGCATTAGCATCATACAGGAGAGTCTCGTGCAAGTGATGGGACTCTTCAAGAGAGAATGGAGGGATGAGTGGTGGGAAAAGGAGGCCAACTAGGACAGATTTGGGTCAACTAGGATGCGGCTGAGAGACTTGGGAAGAGCTGAGGCAGGAGGAGGAACTAGGATGACCTGAGAAACACAGGGGAGCCAAGGTAGGTCTGAGTGGGGCAGGAGCTGAAATAAGAGGCCAAGGCAAGCCAAGCCTGGTGTGGAAAAGGGCTTTTCAAGACTAGAGGCAATAGCTTATTGAGGATAAGCTTTGCAAAGGAGAAAAAAAAAAAGCTCTAGCAAAATCTTCGGCTTCTCTACTCAGAAAGGTGAAAACAGGATGGGACTTGCTGGTGCATGGCCCCTTCTCTGGCCATGGGCACATCTCTGTGCATGTTCTCACTGTGCAAAAAATCCCATCCTTCTCCTATTGATGTCTGATCTTCCTCCCTGCATCCTCACTTTTCCAGGAACTTCGATTTCAGTTCACTTCTTTATCAACACTATGATACTCAAGCGAATAGGCACAGACATGGCTTGTGGTTCCCAGCACAGGCTCTCTCAGGCTTTGTTGGGATAATAGACATCCAGCCTGAAGTGAAATGTTAGTCTCCTCAGTGCTGTTCCCTGCCTCGGTTCCCTGGTCCTTTCAGAGTCCTGCTCCCACACCTGAGCCAGGAGCTCACCCCTCCAGCCTATGGGTCCTTTGCCCACAGTGTCTGTGCAGGTGCCACCAGACATCTGTGTTTGCAGTGTCCTGGGATTACCTGTTCAGAGAGCCCCAGTGGCTGGTGCTGCTGGGAGGGCAGGCAGCAGAAGAGCCTGTGATCAGGAGAGGCTGGCAGAAGCCCAGCCACGCACAGCAAGGACATGCTACATCCCTGAAAATGTCTGAGGGGAACATGGTGCAACCTGATCTGTGACAGGTGAGAGCCCCACCGTGAATGTGATGCTGGACAGGACAACCCGGAGGTCCTTTTCACCAGCCCTGCTGGATCCTGTGAGATTTCCAGGCAGTGAAATATCTCTAAGCAGCAGATCTCATCAAAAAATGCTGTATATAAAGCACTAAAACTTTACGATACAGCTTTCCAAGACATTTCCAGCCCTTGCACTTTTTTTCACCAGCAAGAGCTTAGCGATGCAGTTGTAGGCAGCATCCTCCCATAGCCTGTGCTGCATCTCTCTCCCCATCCCAGAGCAGCGGTGGTTTCAGCCAAACGTGACAGAAGACAGCAAGCATAGAGGAGCTCATGTTTCTACAGACTTTATGGAAATAGATGACAGTCGGAGAAAGAGCGTGTGATATAGCAGTGCCCCTGCAGACAAGACAGTGGCAGCCTCAGCTTGCATCTACATATGTCCAGGAGAAGACAGGAAAGAGGGACCTGTGACAGCTCCCTGTTGGCAAAGCTCTGCTCCAAGCTTGCAATGAGCCCTGAGACACCATCCTGATGGAAAATGCCCCTGAGACTTCTTGTAGCTCATATGTTCTGGTTTTCCATACTTTACCCTTGTCCCCTGCTCTCCTGACACTGTGTCTTCAGCTGCTCCCTGAAAGCATCCCATGACCTCTCCTTCACCTTCCTTCTGGGCCCCCTAGGGCTGGTCTTGCCAGGGGTAGGGACAGGGTGGTAAAGCATCCTTGGTGGTGAGGGCATCTCAAGGTGCTCATAACCGTGACTTACACTAGGTTTTACCTCCCTGCCTATGTCCTTTGAGCAAGGCAGTGTCCAAGGACGACAGCTGCAATGGGGACGATGTGTTGTCTGCAAGAGGTTGGCAACACAGAGCTCCTTCCTGGGAAGAGCAGAGTCGCAGCCTCCTTGAAATTACCTGCACATGCATCCCAGGGAGCCAGGAAGCACACTGAGCTAGGGTGAACCTGGGTTTTTGTTTTCTCTCTGCAGAGTGCCTGTCAGAGACACCCACCTCTGGGTGGACAGGATGGACAGATGGACGTGGCTGAGCTGAGCTCCCTGCATTTTGATAAACCCTCCAGCTTTGGTGTTGACAGCCACGGCTGCCAACTCTCTGCCCTTGCAAAGCAGAGCCTTCAATTTGATCCTCTCCCAGGACTGCTCCCACCACTGACAAAATCTCTTCCTCAGCTTTTACACATCCTCATTTTAACAGCCAAGCCCCCAACACTGCTCCTTTGGTACAGGGACTCACTCCTTCCCTCAGAGCAGAGTCTTCCTTGCCTGCCTTGCTGTTGTTGAGCATCCTCTGGGTTCCGGTGCAGCCTGGCAAAAACTTTATTCTCTCAGCCTATAATTGTAGGAGACAGGCTGGGGGTGATGAACAAGCTGCTACTGGTGAAAAGAAGTTGCTCAAGGATGAGCAATGCCTGGTCCACCCCCAGTTCTCCACCAGCCTGGTGAAACTCCCCTGGGAAGATGAGTGGGTCTGTGCCAGCTGTATCTCTCCAGTGCGATGCATCCTCTTGTTCTTGCCCGATTTTCCAAGCCTACTACCATATCCATATTCACAGTTACTTTTCAAGCCTCTCTCAAATAACAGTGCATTGCAAGGTGTGGAATTCAAGAGTAGTTGATGAAAGGGATACAACAGCAAAGGCTGCTTGAAGATACACAGATTTGGCACCTGAGACTGGCTGTCAAGGGCCAGCATTACAGCTAGGGTGAGATTCCCCATTTTTTTTAAGCATGTTCAGTGTCCATGGCCGACATTTGTGATGCCTGCCCACAGCTCTCGCTTCTGCCAAGCGGCTGTCTCTCGCTGAGCCTGTATGTTTGTGTAGGTGCTGGGAGCTGAAGTGTAGGACAAGAGAGCAGATCCAGGCAGACATGTTGTGAGTTTACAGACTCGATGGTAAGAGGAGATAGGCAAGGCTGTGCAGGAAATTACTAGCTTTTTTGCTTGTTTGCCCCAAACCTTTCTTTTCCCTGTTGTGGTTTCAGCATCCTTCCATGTCGCAGGCAAGCCTGCAGCTTGTGGGGGTCAAGACAGGTATGTCTTGCCCTGGGTCACCTCCAGGAGGTTGGCTTTGCCGCTGAGGTGAGCCCCTTGCTGTGTGTGTGGATGTTGGTGCCCAGGTCCAGACCCTTCCTTGTCTCACCACGGGACCTGCTGCCCACACACTGCTAAGCAAGCTGAGCTGTGCAGGATGCCACCTTATACTCCAACCCTGTTGGAGACCCAGAGCCTGTTGATTTCAATCAGTCTCTCACCCTTTTGGTCATTAGCCCAGAACATTTTAGCATTCTCTGTGGCCCTGGGAGAAGGGCGAGGCGTGCCACAGCGTTGTGGCAATCCCTGACCAGCCCAAGCCTCAGTGACTGCTGCTGCCAGTCCCTCCTTTACTCTTCCTCCATGGTGACATTGCTCTGCTTCTGCATTATTCCGTTGCCCCTGAGCCTGGATTAGCTATGTCCCTGCCTCCACATCTTCCTGGGATAGGACAGGTCTGCTTTGGGGAGGAGGTGTCTTCCCTACCAGTGACCCTCCTGGCACTGCAGAGATGGGGGGAGCTGCCTGGGAGAGCCTCCAGACCTCTTTATTTGATGCTGAAGTGTCTCACCAGGTTTAGGTGAAATGTTTTGGGAGTTCAGGAGATGACTTCTGGCTGAAAGCTGAGTGCAGTGCAGGCAGTCCCAGGGAGCCAGCAGTGTCTGCTGCCTGCAGGCGGGTGCAGGAGCCCCCAGATTTTTCACTGGCATCTGCCTGCACTCTGGTCCTGGAACCTGCACCACTGGTCTGGCAGCAGCAGGCAGCCTGTGCCCTCCTGGAGTGCAGCCTGGGGGGTCAGGACAACTGAGTTACAGCCAAGTAATGTTTCATGGAGGGCAAGACCCATCAGCTGCAACTGAACCACATGTGAATCTCTAAACTGCTGGTATTTATATGCTCTTGACAAAACTGATGGGCTCAGAGGAGGAGTGGAAGCTAAGTAGGGAGGGAAGGGTGGTGGGATGGATGGAGTGTCCTGCAGACACCCATAGGTTGCTCTGAGCCAGCACCAGTGGTATCTCCACCAAAACCAGCTACTTCTCCATGCTGGATCCCCGAACCACGTGAAAGGCCAAAGCAGAGAGTACTTTTGGGAGATGGAAACCCAACAGGGAAGGGAAAGGCAGCAGGGTTTCCCCAGTGACAGGCTCACCAGCTGCTGCCTGCTGGTGTACTGATCTGGGTATGCTGGGGATGGGCACCACTAAAGGGCCAAGTCTCTAGACTTAAACCAGGACTTTTCTGTCTTCGTCCTCTGTCCCTTTTGTCAGAGCTGCAAGAGGATGGCTACTCACCCATTTGTCTAACTCCCAGCTTGCCTGTCCTTTAATCTGATTTTTATCTCTTCCTGCTTATTAGCCTTGACCATGGGCTCTGTCAGCCTTCCCTTCCCTGCACATGTCCCTCCACTGTCCCTGCTGGGAGCTTTGCGGCGAAGCACCCCATACAGCTACTCACATCCCCTCGCTGTTGCAGCAGAGACCTTGGTTCAGCTCCTGCTGTAGGCTGAGCAGCCTGTCTGCAATTTGCCTCTCCTATACCAACAGGAGCTCTGTGCAGCCTGCTGATAGGATATGCACGCCATATTCCCATCCCACAGCAGTAGGGTTTTGGAGTCTCTTGCTGACAAGGCAAGCACCTGAAGAGATATTTACTGGGGGCAACCAGAGCCTAGTTGCTGTCTGCCATGGTGCTCTCTTCTCATCTTGCCAGATATAACCAGTTTGGGCTTCCCTGGGCTCCCGCCCACCACCAGCAGCATCGAGGAGAAACTACCCCACAGCCAGGGTTGCCAAGAAGAGCCTGCAGCAGCAGAAGAGATGGAGCAAAGCCCTATGCAACCCACTGCTTTGCTGATCTTCAGAGGCCAGAACCCAAAAGAGGGTGAGCACTGACTTGAGCTTACCTGGGACATCACTGACTTGCTGGCAAGACCCAGCCCCCCTCCTGCACCCCTGTCCCAGCCCATGCACAGCTCAGCCCTTGGTTCTCCTCTCCCCTGGCCTCCTGCCGTGGTCCTGCCCTCCCACTCACGCTGGGCAGGGCTCCCCAACCTTTTGCACTAGGCTGTATCTTGCTGAAGTGGAGCAAAGCATGAAATATGAATGAGCCACCGTGGCCTGTCACATGCTGCTGGGCTGGACCCTGATTCGATTAGCACTGATGTTTCTTTCATGAGCGAGAGGCTTTCTCCTCTCCAGAGCTCTTTGCTGTGAACGCTGAGCTCAGTCACGGAAGCAGACAGCTGATTAACCACCCGCTGCCTGCCGCTGCTCCTGCCTGCTGCTCCTGCCTGCCTGCTGGCCATCCACTCCCTCCCTCCTGTCCCTGTCCTTGCCCACCGCTGTCCCCCACCACCTCCAGCAGCGCTGGAGCAAGCCCCGCTGACTGCAGCCTGCTCTCGCTGCTGCTGCTGCAGACATCTGGCTTTCTCCCTCTTCCTAGGCTGGCATTCTACACCAAAGACAGAGTTGTTGTGATGTGGTGGGGCTGGGTATGACCAGACATGGAGCAGCTCTGCTAAGGGAAGAGGTGGTTGGACCCTGCCCAGTGTGAAGGCCATGGATCAAGGTGTGCAACCAGGACACAGCTTCTGCTTCTGCTCTGGAGACACAGGGTCAGCTCCCAAGCAGGCTGATAAATGCTCTCTCTTCAGCAAGATCTTGATGATTTTCCTAATGACCAGGCCTGCAGAATAAGCCTGGCTCCTGAGAATTCAGCTGGGTTATTTCAGGCAGTTAATTGTACCTAGCAAGGACGTTCCCACTGTTCAATTTTTTCAGTTATCTGGGACAACGTGAGCGCTAACGGACTTCCCCTGAGCTGCTCTGTGGGGCAGGGAGAAGGGGACACAGCAAAGACCATAGTGCATCTGTCTCTCTCTCTGTCCCTGTGTTTTCGTAAGGTTACCTTGAAGCCTATATGTACCATCAGCTTTAAAACTTTGTGCATCCCAGCTTGCCTCAGCTTTCTTTGTGCAAGAACGGCTCCATCCAAACACATGAGCATGTGGCTTATGCTCGGCAGGAACTCAGTTATTTCTTTCCCCACACGAGCAGCTGCAGGAGGCATCAAAGGCACCAGAACTTTGCACAGAACTAAATGCATGAGTATTTGTAAAGGGCTGGGTAATTCTGCAGCTGAAAACTTTCCCTCTGCCTTTTGCATCCCTGAATTGCACCCATGCTGTTAATCATGTGCACATGCAAAATTTCCCACGTAGTACTGATGGGGGCCAAAAAATCTCCATCTGTGTAGATTTTCAGCTTTCAGTTGGCCAAGGGCAACCTGATCTGACTTTGAAGTCAGCCATGCTTGGAGCTGGGGCCTGGACTGTGGACCTCCACAGAGCCCTTGCAACCTAAGTCTTTGGCTGAGGCTCATTTTATGACAGCCCTGGCAACTCAGACCATCCAGGCTGTGTATTTTTGCTCTTTCCCTGCTGGAACAATCCAGACTGTCCTCACTGGTGTTGCTTGCCCTGGGAAAAGACCTGTCCTTTCTTACATGTGGATTTCAAGCACAGCCGCACACCACCAGATCTGTTCCCACCCAAAGACTCATTGACCTTCAACAGGTGCAATTCAGGAGATGGTGCAATTAGTTCCAGAGCTAATTTTTCTGTCTGCCCACACATGGTGTGACTTCTTGGGGGCAGTTTTAGAAATGCTAGTGGCATCATTAATGTGGGTGGATCGCGTATACTAGCTCTCTGTGCCTCCCTTGTGCTGCCCCTTAGCCAAGGGCACAGGAGTTTCCATGCTTTTCTGCCCACACTTCAAGGAAAGGCAATGTGACAGAGCAGGAACAACCTTCAATGCAGGACAAGTATAAGCCAGTCTGCTGAAATAAATGGAGTGGTGACGGGTCAAGAGTTGAGACGCCGTAAAGGAGCCTAAATGCACTGACTTCAGCGCTTCAGCATCCAAAGGACCGACCCAGTTCTTATTCCCCAGTCCCACCACCTCCCCTTTCCTGGGGCATCTGTTTTTGGGAGCACATCAGCGAGGGATGCAGCCCTTCCCCAGCAGCAGCCTTTGCTGCCTGCCTGCCCAGCGGGTGGGCTGCCTGCTGAGATGCTGCTTCCAGAGGCTTTCCGCTGCTCTGCCTTTGCCTCCTGTGTGGGGAGGGCAGGGATGGAGACAGGCAGGGGCAAGCAGAGATCCTGCAGCCCCAGGGAGCACTTGGCACGCGATTCCTCTTGCACAGTGCTTTACAAGCTATTGCTGGCACAACACAGTGAGCAGCCTGGGGTTTCTCCGACACACACGCTCTCCCCTGCAGCTCCCTGGGCTTGTCCTTTTCTCAGCCATCATACCAAGGCCACTGGGTGCTGCTCTGGCAGCGTGAGTGTTCTGTGCTTATCAGAGCCCAAGGGAATGGCAGCAGAGCAGGCTCATCACCCTGCCTCCACTCCCTTTAGTCTGCCTTCTTCTGCCCCTCCAGTCCTCAGTGGCTGGTTGCCCCAGGCCATTGGTGGAGCCTTAATGGGGATGGGGTTGGTTTTCCCCCTACAATATCCACTGAACTGGAGTCACTGGTGGGAGATGACTGTCCCAGCCATAGCAAGCAATTAACCACCCCACCAGTCCAGTATGGTTAATATGGTTTTTCAAACTAAATTTATCATTCTTGGCTTTTGTGGCCAGGCTTTATGGTCTGTCTCAGTCTTCTCCTAGCTCCAGCTGACAGTGGTTGGCACTACCGTGGGCCAAACTTAGTGGTGCAAATCCAGGCTCTTCCTGTGTTGGCTACAGTGGTCCTGCCCTGGAAGGTCTCCACTTACCCTACAGCTTCTCCTGGTCCCTCACTCGTTCTGCTATACTCAGCCTGAGGGGTGACCAGACCGTATGTCTACCATGGGGTGGTGATAACACCTCCAGGTGTTCCTAATTCCTGGGCCATTTCTCCAGCTCTTGCACTTCGGTTTGGGGCCATTTATGTGCACAGAGGGTTCAATGTTTTTTCCTCTATGCACTTGTCTGTGGTGCAGTTCATCTGCCGTTGCGTTGGCCATGCACCACACTCAGCCAGGTCTCCCTGACAAGCCAAATCTGCCCCTTGCGGCTCCAGTAAAGAGGGACAGGGGTGCCCAGGGGTGCCCAGGGGCAGAGTGAGTGACTGCCAGGGGATCATCACTAGATGCTACAAATGCTGGAAGGGAAGGACGGCAGACACACTGCTGAGGCAATGCCAGCTGTGGCCACCCAAGCACAGAAGAAGCCCCAGAGCATCCAGGCCAGGCGGGAAATTAAGGGTTTTTGGAACTGGGAATGTCCTAACCAAAGGAGAAGCACTATTCCATGCTGCTGAGATTTGTGTCCCAAAGGGTAAATAGGTGATGTGTGCAAGAAGATGGTTAGAGGGGCCCTCTGGTCACCCATGTCAAAGCTATCAGAGCAGAGATGTTGACCCTAGGGGGATGCAGAAGGATGGTCTCCTGCCCAGAGATGCTCTGTGCCCTGCATGGTCTGGTGGGTGGCTGGTGAGCCCTGCACAGGCTGTAGCTGCAGAAGATGGTGGGTGTGCTCCTCTTCTCCCCGATGTCAGGCTTTGGACTCCATCTGCTGTAATAAAAGTGAAATTTCCCTGGCTTGTGTCAAGCTGCCTGTGCTGGGGGAATGCATGGCACTGCCAGTGCTCAGCAGTGAGCAGGACGAAACTAGGGCAGGCAGGGATGAACTCGGCTGTGGATGAAGCCTTGGGAAGCCTGGGTATTTCCCAGGAAGGTTGAAACCTCCACTCAGGTTGATTAGCAAGGATGCCAGGAGCAGTCTAGCTCAGCAGAAAGAGGACAGATGCCACTGCAGTTGGTTCTTCCAGCATTGCTCACATGCTTTTTGTGGTGTCCCTGTGATATGTGAAAGTTTTCTGTGTGGATGTGCTGCCTGGATGCCCAGGGCCATGAAGCTGCCATCCTGGGTTCCTAACTGGGAGTGTCCCATCAGGGATGCAGGTCTGTGTGGTCACCCATGCCCAGCGGAGGTTGCACTGGAGCATGCACAGAACAGGTCTGCAGTGCTTTAGCAGCAGAAGCTGTTTTACCTCTTTCTGGTGCTCTCCCTGCTTAGTTTGGGGCTGTGTGCCCAGATGGGATGCCCCTGCTCCTCTGCCCTCATTCCAGGGCTATGTTTCTCCCTGTCCATGCCCCTCATATGCTGCACTTCAGGAGTCTGTAGCCAGCTGTGTTTGCTGCAGGGAGAGGAGGAAGCCAAGCCCTCGCTTTGGGGCAGGGCTGGATACCACTCTGATGCCCGGTGCAGGGCTGGCCCTGCCTGTCTCTCCTGGCTGCCTGGGGCAGCCTGCTCCCAGCTCTGCTGGCAGGGACGTGTGGGCAGCTCCTGCCCATTTATGTGTGAGGAAAGAGAAAATACAGACTGGTGATTTTCTCTGGGGGGCTGAGCACAGATCAATCTCACTGTGCGCTGTGAAGCCTAAAGGACACCTTGAAAACTTCTTTTGTCAGGAAAGAAGCTGATTTCTCTTTCCCTGGGGCTCCTTGGGGACTTCCCAACAGATTTCCAGCATCTCAGAGAGTATCTTTCCTATGCACACTTCCCCTCACACCTGCCTGCAAAGTGTGCCCATGGGCTGCCACCGAGCCCTGGGCAGGGGATCCCTGGGCTGGGATGTGGTACAGGGGCACCATTTTCATGGATGTGTGTTTTTCCCCAAGGTTGTTGCAGTCTCTGCTCTCTGTGGCCTCTTTCCAAGAGGCCTCATATCCCTGGATGGGGAATGTGCCTAGGGAGAGAGTTTTATCCTAGTCCTACAGGTCCTGGCACAGGGGCACAGGGGTAAAGTTAAATCTCCAGTACTCAGTCCCTCTTTGGCTCAGCTGCACAGAATCAGACATGCAGATGGCTGCAAGTGGTGGGACACTTGCACATGGGTCGGGGCAATGCCAAGCACAAATACAGGCTCTCATCCCTGGTGGATGAGAAGATCAATGTGAGCCAGCAATGTGTGCTAGCAGCCCAGAAAGCCAATCGCATC
This sequence comes from Burhinus bistriatus, assembly GCA_013397275.1. NCBI lineage: Eukaryota > Metazoa > Chordata > Aves > Charadriiformes > Burhinidae > Burhinus > Burhinus bistriatus. The sequence continues at coordinate 137,356 of VYXH01001339.1, read as the reverse complement.
CTGGGCTGCGTCACCAGCAGGTCGAGGGAGAGGATTCTGCCCCTCTACTCTGCTCTGGTGAGACTCCACCTTCAGTGTTGTATCCAGCTCTGAGGTCCCCAACATAAGAAGGCCATGGACCTGTTGGAGCCAGTCCAGAGGAGGCCACAAAGATGATCCAAGGGCTGGAGCACCTCTGCTGTGAGGACAGGNCAGGGGTAAAGTTAAATCTCCAGTCTTTGGCTCAGCAGCACAGGATCAGACATGCAGATGGCTGCAAGTGGTGGGACACTTGCACATGGGTCGGGGCAATGCCAAGCACAAATACAGGCTCTCATCCCTGGTGGATGAGAAGATCAATGTGAGCCAGCAATGTGTGCTAGCAGCCCAGAAAGCCAATCGCATCCTGGGCTGCGTCACCAGCAGGTCGAGGGAGAGGATTCTGCCCCTCTACTCTGCTCTGGTGAGACTCCACCTTCAGTGTTGTATCCAGCTCTGAGGTCCCCAACATAAGAAGGCCATGGACCTGTTGGAGCCAGTCCAGAGGAGGCCACAAAGATGATCCAAGGGCTGGAGCACCTCTGCTGTGAGGACAGGCTGAGAGAGTTGGGGGTGTTCAGCCTGGAGGAGAAAAGGCTCCAGGGAGACCTTAGAGCACCTTCCAGTATGTAAAGGGGGCCTACAGTAAAGATGGGGAGGAACTTTTTATCATGGAGTGTCCTATCAAATAGGATGAGGGGTAAGAGTTTTAAACTGAAAGAGGGTAGACTTAGATTAGATTTTAGGAAGAAATTCTTGACTGTGAGGGTGGTGAGACACTGGCCCAGGTTGCCCAGAGAAGCTGTGGCTGCCCCATCCCTGGAGGTGTTCAAGGCCAGGTTGGACGGGGCTTTGAGCCACCTGGTCTAGTGGGATGTGTCCCTGCCAATGGCAGGGTTGTTGGAATGACATGGTCTTTAAGGTGCCTTCCAACCCAAACCCTTCTATGATTCTATGATTCCATGATTGCAGGGCCAGCTCAGCCTTCACCTGTCTCAGGTGCCAGCCAAGGAAATGCCAGGGCAGAGGGCCAGGTCAGAGCATCATCAGCAGCATCCCTGCAGCTGGGGCCAGACCTGGCACAGTGGGTGGATTCAGCAGCAGATTCCATGAAGCAAGAGTGTCCCTCTCCTCCCTTCCCATTGTGGCTGCTCCCTCCATCCCTCCTGGTTCATCCGGCTCCCAAGCCTGACTGTGCTTGGTTTGGCACAGCAGAGGGGAAAGAAATCCCCATGGAGAGGGAGAAACAGAGTTTGCCAGGGGGAGAAGGGGCCAGCAGACACCTCATAGACCCCCCCATCCCCCTGTCCTCCCCCCAGCTGCTTATGGCAGGCTCAAATTAGGGATGAAAAGTTAATGGGAAATATCTTCATGAAGGTGACAAGAAGTACATTGGCTTTTCCAAGACAGCCACCACCACCCCGTGCCCCTAACCCTATGGCAAACTAAGGTCACCCCAGCCCTTGCCTTGATCCAGATGGGAGAGCTCACTGTATACGTGGAAATGTCCCCGTGTCCCATAAGCTCCAGTCAGGGCCCCTCACTTTGATACTGTAATTTAGCAACATGAAAACAGTTGCATTCTGAAATTAAGCATACAAGGAGCTCTCCTTAAGCTGGGGGAATTATTTCCACATCATTTCAAATTTTCTGCTCTATTAATTTCCCTCCAGTCTGTCATTTTCTTCATTTGTCCCAAGGCTCCTGGGATTCAGCAGAGTCAGTGCTAGGCATGATGCTTAGTCCCTTGTCCTCAGGCCAAATCCTGGTGGCTGTCTGGACACCCGTCTTTCCGGATCCTTGGAGTCTCAGCCAGGTCCTGGACTTGCAGGCCAGAGCTGCCCTAGAGTGATGGATGCTCCTCCAGCTCAGCATTGTGTCCAGTCCTTCAAAAGGAGACTTTGAACTAAGCAAAGGGACATGAAGCTGCCTCGGTGCCTGCCTGCATCAGGCATCCCCTGGCAGTGTGTCCCTTCTCAGCAGGCTCCCACCTCTAGCCTGAGCTGGAGGGGCCGAAAGAGGCTGGGACCAAGAGGCCTGGCTTTTCCGCAGGGATGCTGGGAGTGGTGAGGGCTGCTGCCACCTCTTGTCCTCTCCTAATACTACATCTGATGGCATGGAGGGCTGGTGTTGGCAGGGGATGCAGCCTGCAGCGAGCAGCTGTGCTCTCGGAGGTCTGCATGTTCAGCTGGGCATGGGGCAGAGCACCCCAAAACCAAGAGCCTTTGCCTCAGCCTCTCCCAGCCCGGGTCCCAGTGCAGTTCAGGAGCACAGCCTCATGCTCCACCCCTCTTCTCTGCCTTGAAGCTCACATGCAAATGCTTGCCTAACAGCAAGAGCCCTTAAAAATGGGAATCAGTCTGAAAAGGTTTAAATTACTTCAGTTCTTGCATTACATACAAACTCCAGCCCCTGGTCAGGTTTGCAAGTCCTTCTTTGCAATCAAGGGGTGCCTTGGCTTCTCACCCCTCCTTGCATCCCGACCCGGGCTGGTAGACTGCAGCACCCAGGACTGTGCCCCTGCTAATCACAGTGTCACCCTCGCTGCTTGCTCTGACAGTGTCTGTCCACAGCTGCTTTCAAGGACTTCTTTTTTGGGAAGGAGGTGTTAGCAGCTGCTCTGCAAGGGCCATAGCACTGAGACTTTTGGGGCTGAAAGCTTCCTGGATGCTGTGCACCTGGGTGGTGCTGCAGGGATGTGCATGTGGTCTCCTGTTGGGATGCAGCCCAAAATCATGCTTTTGGAGCACCATGTCAGACGCAGAAGGTGGGAAAGGTCCTTTGCTGCAGCAGGGCAGGTTTGCTACCCTGTGTCACTGATCTGGGTGTCCCGGGGAGCTTATTATTTGTAGTCCATCAGCTTCCTACATGTGTTTGATTTGCACCCTCAGTTATCCAGCCACTGGGCTAGCTGGGANACTCAGAGACAGTGGCAGTTTCCCCCCACTGACATCTTCGACCTTCTGCCTCACTTCCAAGCTGCTCTTCCCAGGTGATCTCAAGTGATAACTTCTGCTATTTAACAGCAATTTGCCCTAAAAAGCTACTGTGACACTAACATTGCATTGCGTTTGCATCAACATCCAGCAGCTGAGCGATGGGTACTGGCAGAGGACTGTGCTCCGCTGCTTCAGCCCTTGCTAAGTTATTGTGTAGAAAGCAAAGGAATGTATTTCTACTATGTTCTTATGGGAGACAGAGGGTGACCAGTTTTAGCTCTTTTAATGTCAATGACAGGCTGAATAATACCGCACCTTGGTTTGCTTTTCCCTGTAGTCTCTGCTTCATTAGTAAACAGGTGCCTGGAGAGCAGTGGGCAGAGGAAGCCCTTTGCCTTTCCATGGCATGCCATCCGTGCCAGAGCTGATGGGGGCCTTGGGGGATGTTCAGTGCATGTAAATGTCCTGCAGAGTCGTTTCCAGTGTCTGTCTTCAGGTGCTGCCCTGCAGCTGGTCTCTTCCAAGTGGTGCTCATAAGAAGATGCTTGGAGGTCTCCTGGGAGTGCCCGTGCTCCCTGGGCACTCAGAGGGGAGCAGTGAAGCAGAGGCAGGTCAGAACCCATTCCTCATGCTGCTTTTGCCTCCTGCTAAAGGAACACAACCCCAGAAAGCTGTTCCTGTAACTTGTCCTCAGACTAGTCCCATGGCTGGAGTAGAGCACTTACCACCCAGCAACCATCACAGCTCATGCTGTTAGTAGTAGACATGCTAGGAGTACATATGCTGGTATGTGGAATAACAATTTCCCGCTCCCAAAGTTTTTTTCTGGTCACCTGGAAATGTGGTTTATTATTACTCTCTGCCTCTCCACCCCGATCTGTTGTATTCTGTCAATGTGGAGGGTTACACCTGGAGCTGTAAAGCTGGTGACAGTCACGCAGAACTGATGGAGCAGATGGCTTATGTGCTCCTAGTCTGTGTACTCCTGTTCAACAGCAGGCCACCTCCTTACCTGCTTCAGGGTCTCAGCTGAGCTGGGAGGTCGGTGATCCTCCATGTCAGATGTTGCAAGTCCCACCTGCCAGCTTGCCTCCTGTTACCCAGGGCTGGCTGTCCAGCCCTGTCCCCCCTGTCTGCTTCCTTATTCCTGAGATCTCAGAGCTGCTCATGTTGTCTCCTGGCTCTAGCACTCATATGCTTCCTGTCCTTCGTGGTTTCTAGTGGCTTTCTTGCAGACCTCTTATTACAGGACCGATGCCCTGCTTGGCTGGACAGCTTGGGCTCTGCCCCTGTGCTGCCGGCGAGCGCTGGAAGCAGGATGCTCTCCAGTGTTGGGGGCTGGATTAATCCCTCCTCCTCCACAGTCTTCATACATTTACTTCCCCATGGTGGTCCCTCATTAGCATCCAACTGCTGTCCTCCAGCTGCTTTCCCTGTTTACACCATTTCCAAAACTGGTAGGACTTTATGAATCATTTATCTTAAGCAGCAATTATTGTTCAAACAAGTTATTAATACTGTGGCTATCAGCTTGGTCTAAACATCAGAGACAAAGCGTGAGGCATAAGCATTGCAGAAGATGGATTGAGAGAAGGATTGTTTCAATTATGTGAGCCCCCTCATCCTCTCCCCACTGTCACAAGCAATTTAAGGGACGCCTGTGGGGTACCTGGTCTGAGCAGCTCTCCAGCATGAGGCTCAAAGGCAGAAGGCAGGGACAGTCTGGCAGGAACAGGACAGCAATAAATAAGCAAAGTGACCATCCTGCAGGCCAGGGCACGCAGCTGAGCACAATGTCATGTCATATGTACTAGAGTTTTGGCAGGGCAGCCCCGGTAGATGTCCCAGAGGAGCAGTGCCTCCTCCCAAATATGACCAGTTGCCTTCTGCAGTGGTAACAGCCCTAGGAGCTCAGGAGCCTGTGAGGCACCTTCAGCTGGCCAGGCTGAGCAGCTCCTGCAGCTCCATCTCAGGGAACAGGACTCACCTGCCTGGATGGGTACCTGCAGGGGCAAGGGGCTAGGAGGCTTCAAAAGTAGTTGGGCAGGATGTGAGAGCGATGCTCCAGCATAGCATATTCCAGGGAAAACTTGCAAGAAAGAGAAATGCCAAGCTGTCTGTAAAGTGATGCCTTTCTGCAGGAGGGTAACCAACACAACCCTCAGCATCTGGTCAGTAGGGAAAACTTCAAAGCTGAAAACAAAGCCAATTCAGTCACAGCTGTGAATCCTGCTAAGATAAATTGTGTTTGCACAACCTCAATTACTTCAGTTAATTTGCGATATAATATACAAGGTTTCCTGGTGACAACTAGTATGGCAACATCGCTCTGCCCTGTACAGCACCAATCAGCCACGATCCGATCCAAGCCCTGGGGAAGCACAGGAGTGGCCCAAACCATTTCTGGGAGCAGTGAGCACCCTACAGGGGGGCACCCTGAGTCAGGCTGGCTTGTGCTTTCCTGGGACCAGTTGCCAGGGGATGGACCAGCCCCTGGGACTTGTCAGCCTTGTCCTGGCCATGCTGGATGAAACAAGGAGTGCTTCAGTGCATGAAAACATTGTAGGGGCTGGGTTCTAACAGGCGAGACAAGCACGTGGAATGTACAGTAGGGGTTTCGTCTCACCTTGCAAGGAAGAGATGTGGGGCTGGGAGTGTTGAAGCCCCTGGAGGAAAGGCTGGTGTCAGGTCCAGGTGGAGAAATCAAGCCCACAAGGTTGATGCATGTCCGCTTCTCCCCACGTGCCCTTGGAAAGGTGAAAGATGGATTTTGGCACTGCTACTGTGCGAGCAGCCCCTGCGTGCAGGCAGGGTGGCTCTGCCTGCTGGCAGCCAGGCACGTGGCTAATCAAAGCTGAAAGCATCATCTCCTCCGGTTGCCCGAGCCATCCCCAGTGCCAGCACGTGCGGCACATGCTGGCCTCTCTCTGCAGCCCCCTTGGGGAGCGTCACCCGCCTTGCAGCCCCTTGGAGGGACCTCAGCGCAGCTGAGGGTGTGGTTTGCAGTTGCAAGAGTCCCAGGAAAGCTTTTTTAGCGACTTCTTCAAAGCCAGCATGTTTGAGGCTGGGGTCACAGCGAGGCCATTCCCTGTCGCTTCTCCATGAGCTCTTCCCCCAAACACATAAAGCTGTTTTCAAACGAATTGAGATGAATCACCTCTACTCCACACACAAACTTTTCTCCCCCTCGTTCTCCTTTGAAGATGCTCACAACATGTTGGACTTATCAAGACTAATTTTAGAGGAAAACAGAAAAAAAATATGCAAACTACAGACTCAGGCCCCTGAAGACTAAAGCACTGTCTAAGAGCTCTTCTAAGGCGTGCAGATGCAATGAGGCTGCCTTATCTTGGAGTCAGTGCTGGAGTAGAGAGCCACGTAACGAGGGACTATTTCCCATCTGCTGCATAAATCTAAAGTTACTTCAGGCAGAATAAGGAATCAGAAGATACTTCAAAGGCATTTGAGCTCTGTATCTGTGTCAAACTGCAGCTCTGAGCACTCTGTGTTGCCCTCCTATTAGAGATGAACTTTTGTACTCTGTTAGACATCTTAAAAAGCATAAAACATAAGTTCATTTGCTTTTCAAGTACTCCCACCCCCACCCCCTGCTCAGCTACTTTGCAAAATAGGAGGTTGTTATGATATTTGTGAACAAACAACCCTGGTTTTGCTGCAGAGGTTTCATCCTCACTGTCAACACAGGAGGGCTGGGCTGGATACAGCCACCATTCTCCAGCCTTGCCCAGAACCGAGGGGAACTGTTGTTGGGTCATCAGCGGCGGGCAGGTGGGACCAGGCACCTGCTTCCCATGGACAGATCTCCATCATCTTCTGGGCTGAAAATTTTTGCACCAGGGCAGATGCAGCTCCACAGAGACCTGGGGAGGTTTGCCTGGGAGGAGAGCGAATAAGGTTGACTGTCAAGATAACCATTTTCCTTGCGGATTTTGTGGCTTTATCAGCATTTTTTGCAAAATGACATGAAATGTGGAGGGTTCTCAACCATGAAAATTAATCACTTCATTTTAAGGTAGCACTAAGCCCCATGGCCTAGGGTCCTCATGGGATGCTATGGCATCCCCACACAGGCCGGTAGCCACGTTACCCTACAGGACTCCACACACCAGTGTCACGAGCACTGTGGGAGATGCTGCCTGGGTGGTGGAGAAAAGAGAACAGCACAGGAGGCCCTTGGCTGGAATCAATTTATGGCACTGAAACAAAACAAAGGGCTTTGCTGTTTCCAAAATCCACTCTGTATTTGCCAGCAGGTCAGCTATCTAGTACTTTACATGGTATTTCTTGAGAGGACCATAGCTTTGCTTCGTTAATGAGCAACAGTCTCATTACTAATGGGGCAGCTGGGAGGGAGGTTGGCCCCAAAGAGATGTGCATAGCCAGGAGCTGGAGAGGATGGGGGAGTCAAGGCCAAGCAAAGCCTTCAAAAACTCCAAGGTCTGAAGGGAATATTTGTCAGGGGCAGTGGGGAGAAAGGGTATAAGAAGAAAAGGAGAAAACGTTAGGAAGAAAGAGAAGACGACACGGGTAGGGTGTTTTACAGAGAGATCAGAGGCAGGGAGCACAGTGGGAGTAATTAGAGGTTTGTGATTCAGGTGTGAGACAAAAGGATGGGAGCATCCATAAGAGAAGAGGAAAGAGAGAACAAGGAGGAATTCAGTCTGGGAGCAGACGGGCAGGAGGGGATTAGTGCAAATGCAGGGAGAGAAGAGGTAGAGGACCAGCGAAGGAGGACACAGGTATGGTATAGCAGGCTTGCAAATTGCTGCGATAGTGAATTTCTGCACTGTCTTCCTTGGAGAAGGTGCAGTCACAGCAGAGGTGAGGGCTGTGCAATGCCAGTACTTGGCAAAGACAGCAGAGAGGAGATGGGGTGTCAGATGATGCAAACCAGGGGTCATGGGCACAGCCAGTCACTGTAGAATCCCTATCACTTCTGTTATATTCAGGAGAGAGCAGAAACTGGGTGGTGATGGGGTAAAGCTGGCAGAATTGATGGATATGAGGAGCACAAAAGATATGAGTTTTCAAATTAGGAACGAAAATCACGTCAGCAACTGTGCCTTAAATGTGTGACTTCCATGTCATAGCTGGGGCTGCTGTCCACATGGCTGCACTGGGCCAGAGACAGAGGCAGGGTGAGGGCAGGTTTCTACAGACCATGCTGAAACGATTGGAGGTTCCCAAGTTTGGGAGCACCTCCTGTGCTACACTTGCACCTTGCCCTGAGAAGTCCAGGGTCTAGGGGCACAGCAGTAACAGGATGTGTCCTCTCCCCCTGGCCTGGGGGATCTGTGCTTGTGTATCAGTGGGATGGGCCCTGGCCCCAGGTGACATCAGGATCCACGTGCTGAAGGAGGTCCTGGACAGACCTATTTCCAGCCTGTGAGAAGTTGTCCTGTGCCAGCAGTGACTCAGCTTGGATTTGACTGCTCTCATGTGGAGTCTTGCAAACATATTTACCAGTCCAGGTTGATGCCAATGCACCTCCAAGTTACCCAGAAGGGAGTGGAGGCTGGCTGCATGAATTTGGAAAGCTCCATCAAATCAAATGCAGAAGAAATCAGACTTTCTTTCCTGGTTTGTTAGCAATTTACAAAGTCCTGTCTAATTTTCAATACCAGCAGCAAATGAGCAGTTCAGGGAAACAGTTTTCTAGCAAACTCAGTGGATGGATTTGGCCTAGGCTGTTGCCTGCTCACGGCGTGTGTTTTCCCAGTCCCTTTCCAACTCATGGTGGAGCATCTGAGAGGCTGTAGCTGCCTGACCAACCTGTCTCGCATGAAGCAGCAGTGCAGATTGAGCCCGGGACCGGCACAGAGCATAGGGACTGGCAGTGCACACTGCAGGTAGCCCACAGCAGCATGGCAATCCACAGGACAAGGACACCCAGAGCCAGCCCAACACCTTTGGCAGAGCTGTCCTCCAGAAACACATCCCTTCCTGTTTCCAACTCCCAGCCCTTCAGTATCCCACACCCAGCAGGACTGCGCAGATCTCCATCACATCCTTCTCACATCTTCCTGGGATGAACGGCCCTAATCCATTCAGTCTCTCTTCATATAGCTTTTCTGTCTCTGCCACCACCCCAGCTCTTTCCTTTGGCCCTGTTTCTGGTTGCAAGACATCATTTTTAGGGTACAAAGGCCAGATCTGCCCATGCTGTTCAATTCAGGGGAGCTATACCAAAGTGTCTGTGTTGTTCTCAATAGTTTCCTTAATAAATTTGCTTTTCTCTTTGCTGCTGGGCATAGTTTCAAGGTACAATCAGGGAGCTCCATGTGGCTGTAAGATCCCTTCTGTGTGGTGATTGCTAATTTGGAGCCCATTACCACATACAGCTCAGGCTTCTTTTCTGTCTGAATTACGGTGTGTCTTTTGTCATGGACTTAGGGTGACATTTTATCTCCCAACCAGTCATCATTTTGACTTTTTTTGCAGTTCATGGTCACTTTCAGATCTGAACATTTGGAATAGATTTGCCTCGCTGCCTCAGTTTTCACCATCTCTTCTGGGTGTTACAAGTGTGTTAACAAGCCTAGGACTCTGTCTAAATCCCTGGGCCTCTGATGATGAGCTCTTCCATCATGAAAACTGGACATCTACTCCTAGCTTTCGTTTTCTCTCCTTTAACCTTAACAGGACTGAACCATGGCACCTTAACATCTGTAAGAGCCTTTGCTGAGGGACCTTAGGCACAGCCTTTTGAGATCCAAGTACATGATGTTGACCATATCATCCTCCTCTATGCCCTTTTTGACTTCTTCAAAGATGTCGCCAAGGTCTGAGAGACCTGACTTCATTTTACAGAAAATCTCCAGGCACTTTCTTAATGAATTATGTTTATCCAGGTGTTTATTAAGTCCATTCCCCACTGTAGTTTGCCCCAATTGCTTGGTGTGGCATTCAGACCCACTGGCCATATGCTGTCCAGATGGCCACGAGATTTTTGTATGGATTGGTATCACATCTGTCACCGTCCACACTGATTTGAGCTTATACATTGGAGTTTGCAGCTGATCTGTTTTTTTCTGGAAGTCTTGTCCAAGACCCACACTGTCCTGGCCATGTCATTTGCATGGTTTGCAACTCTTCAGGCACTCGCTTTGCTCTAACACTGCCTCTGACACCTCCTTGGGGCAATTCCTCAGGTTTATGCCCTGGAAAAACCCTTGTGGTGTGGGAACCTCCTTGACCGTAGATGTGCAAAATGCCACTGCAAAGGTTTAATTTTATTTTTCTGTGGAGCTATGTGCTCCTCCTCTCCTCCATTAACACATTGTCATCTATGAGAGATGACAGCATCCTGATGATCTGGTCCCCTAAAGTGTAGGAAAAGTGGCATTCTTAGCTTTTAAGCTACTAGTAAGTTGCTCTTAAAAAAAAAAAAATTAATCTGATTCATTATGGTTTGGCGCTTAATTTGCCAGGGTCTGGGCACATTTCTGTTGTCCTCATTTGGACACTACTTTCTTTTTGTGTCTAAGAAACTGTTTTACTTTTCAGTTTAACCATAGTAGCCTTTTAAAAACTAGCAATCCTATTTACAACGTTTAAAAGAGCATTTCTCCACCTTAATATACAGCTGATGGCAATGCAGAAGTTTTAGAAAATTTTAAACACTGCTTAAATTTAAACACTGCTTACATTTTTAGGTTTTTGCAAAGTAGTCTAGTACTGCCCTTAAAGTATGGTTTATCATATTGCAAGATAGCAGAGGCAGTTATGCACTAACAAGCGTGGCCAAGACCCCAAAATGGATTTACCTCATTTGAGAGGCTTTTCCATTAATTTGTTTCACTCCAGGCAAATTATATGTGCCTCTCAAATCAGGCTTAGTGAAGATCTTAGTCACAAACAATTGGTCTCAAACCTCAGAGATCAAGGGTAGTTGATATCTCTTTTTTCCTCTAATCTAATTTGATTCCCAATAGTCTGTGGCTAATGTGGGCACACAATGCACCAGACAGCATTTGCAGCAGAGACAGGGACGTACAAGGCGGTGTTAAGATCTTACTTGTATTATTATCTACAGCTACGGCAGTTGCCAGCAGTGCTGGGAGGATTTGGGGAGTGAAGGAGCACAGAGACCTTGGCCTGACGCAACCAGGGACAAGAAAGGAGATCACGATCTTTTAAATATGGAAAGGGATTATCCGATTTCAGTGACAATTCTGTTAGCACATAAAATCTGCATAAACTGCCTGTGACCACGTTGACACGGAAAATTAAGAGATTCATAAACACACAAAGGGAAATGGTTTCCCAAGCAGGGAGAAGGGGACAAAGAGGTTTGGGATTAATACCGTAGCAAAGGGTCAAGGCAGGAGTGAGTCTGGTGTTGAAAATGCAGGTCTGCATCACGAATACTCATGCAGCCAGAAAAAGCGCATCCCCCAGAGATGCTGAAAAGGATGGTCCATCACTGCCTGCGAGCATCTCTTTTGTCAGGTCCTGCTGGCCACCTGCAGGGCTAGAAACAATTTTTCTCCTTAACAATTTTTTTTTCCCATAACTCAGTCTCTTGGTTCTCTTCCCTGCAGGAGCACTGAAACAGCTGGACTAATGTACAGGAAGGCAGGCCAGAATGTACAGCCAGGCCTGACACCTCTGTCACCATAACTGAGGCAGAGACCCTGTTATTTTCCCTCTGTACTGTAGGTTTTGCACACTTTCTCCTCGGATTAGTTGGAATTTTCCCCAGAGATTGCCTGCTGTCAGTTCTCTTCCTTGATACCTGTCTAGCATTGCAAAAATATCCTGTCTTTGCCTTAATATTTTACAAGACTTGGGAACGTGCAGTGAATGTGCTTTTGGAGCCCACATCCATGACTACCATGACTGTGGGGAGCTGGGCTTGACTCAGGTGGTCCAGTCTCTCCTTGACCCCCTGATCCAGGTATATTGTTTTCTTCTGACAGGGCAAAGGATGACTTTAGGGGACCTGGATGAAACAATCAGGGATGAATACATGGTCAGCAAGACGGGACAAGTCACAGCCAGAGGTGGTTGTAGGGTGGGGCTGCAGCCTCTGTCCTTAGGGATAGTTTCTGCAGTCCAAGATGTTGAAGGTGTTTAAGGCCTAAAGAAGAGGAAAGTTACCACAGAAGAAGCTTGAAAAGTGTAGGAATTTGTTGAAACTCCAGCCAACTCCTATCTGCATCCCACATCTTCAGTGGACACCAAAATAAGCACAAGACTAGAAAGACTCACCTTGATACTGCTGGGGAAGCCTTGCCAAGGGAAAAATATATGGTTAGGGTGACACAAAGACTCTCTGTCAAAAAGGGTCTGCACCAAGCACAGGACAAGACCACAGATTGTGCCCATGGAGATTGCTGGAAGCCAAGGAAACCCTGAACCTTTCTCCTCACCCATGGGTATGGTCTAGGCATGGAGCTCCTGTGATGGGAAGGGTCCCATAGGGCATTGTGGAGCTGATCTAGAGCAGCTTTATGCCAGCCGCATTCTACAAAGGCCTCTGATGGAGAAGTCCTGAGAGGGGGCTGAGGCAGGTCCTTGGCACACAGTGCAAGGGGAGAGATGTGTTGAAATTCAGCACAGCACACTCAAGCGTTTCTTTTCAAATTCTCAATTTAGCAGCACCCACATCCTAGCAAATGATATCAAAACCGCAGAGAGCAGTTCTGCAAGGAGAATATAGATGGGATGCCGGGTTAAGGAACCACACATCACCCCTCCTGCAGAGCTTGCCTGTACATCCTGAACCACAAGCAATTCAAAGCATAGAGAAAGATGCTCAGGTTTGCTTGGATGTCTACAAACATGACAGTATCCGCTAGAACATAAGGGGAAGAAATACTCCAGTTTTCAAGGAGTGCATGGCAGTTGGGTAGCAGGGCTCACCACCTGGGATCTGGGTCATGAAGACCCACCATCTAGTTGTGACTGGCCACATGCTGGTGGATGGTGTCCATGGCTTGACTCTTCTGTAAGTTTGTTGTGTTTGCCTCTTCATGGGGAAAGTATTATTTTCTCTGAACACTGGTATAAATTAGTACAAATCCTTACCAAGTGTCCATTCGCAGTAGCAGGCTGTCTCCAAGGCTGCCTACAGTGAAAGCCTCAACAGACACTGGACACAGGAGAAGTCTGGCCACCAGGTCAGGTCTATGCAGGTTGCAGAACTGACTTGCTGCTGGCCTTGCTCACAGCAGGATATTTCTGAGTAGACACAGCTTTGGCTGGGATCAGACATGAATCATGTGGGGCTGTCTGCATCCAGGAGAAGCACTTTCTTCATGCAGCAGGATTGGGAGGAATGGAAGAAATACTCCAGACTTTAAAAAGGATCCAGAGATCAGCTCACTCCAGGGACTGGCAGCAAGGAGGTTTAGTCCATGTGTCATGGAGCACACTAAAGACCGATGGAGGCTCTCAGAAGCTATGTGCAGAGAGATTTCCTGGCTCTTCTCAGCCTTGTTCACAGTCACAGCCCAGAGGCAGTGATGGGCCTTGACAGAAGATGTGTCAGCACTGTTGCCTTCCAAGTGTTTCATAGTGCTTGTGTCCCAGCACAAACTGCAGAACCTGAGGGATGGACATGCAGCCACCACCCTGGGAGAAGTGGTCCACTGTGGAATCCAGCCTGGATCATCCTGGAGAGGCAAAGTGCCTGGGAGGGATGCAGTGGCACAGTAAGGGCTGTCCCTTTGCCTTCCCCGCTCCGAAACACACTGCTCAGCCCACTGCAAAATCCCCATGAGACACCAGCAGCCACGGAGGGCCCAGGACCTTCTCGAGGACCAGCCAGTCTTGTTTGATTACCAGCAGATGGAGGATGCATGCAAGAGAGAGATAATTAATTAATTGTGACTTTCCCAGCCTCCAGACTTTGGTTTCTATTGATCTCAGTTTTATCTGGAGTAATAGAGACAATTAGGAGGGAACACAGCAGCAGAAGTTAATTACCAATGGAATGGAAACCGTGTCTTTCAATTTATTAAACTTTTATCACAAAGCAACACTGCTGCAAAAGCACTGGGAGAGACAGTGTGCCTCCCTGTGTCCTCTGTGCCATGCAGGGCACTCCGCACTCTTGGCAATCAATAATAAATGATAAACATCCTCCTTCTGAGCAGGGCCAAGGCTCCCATGCCAAGCCCCAGGGAACCAAGCCCTTGGAGGAGAGCATCTGGGCTGCTTGGATGGGCAGCACTCATTCCCAACGGGAGCCTGGAAGTTGCTGCTCTGCCCTGCCTGCACCCCACCAGGTTGGGAGCTCTTGCATGCAGGAGATGCTCTGCAGGTGCCGGGGGCAACTCATTGCTATTCCTGTCCTGAGCCTTGGGTGGGAGGCAGCCCTGCCTGCCCATGGCACAGGCACAGCGCAGCGTGCTAAAACGGATGCTGTGGACAGAGGAAGCAGGGCAGGCTAGCTGGGGAGGAGCCAGCCCAGTTCAGAGAGCTTCACTGGTCGCGGCTGGGTTTAGACTAGCTCTCAGAGGTGGGTTTCAAGGAGCCTAAGGGACACATACCCCCTGCTAGCCTTGCCAAGATATCCATTATCTCTAATTAGAGGAGGGTGGCAGGAGGCAGTCAGGAGGGCTTTTACTTCTGCCCCCTAGTGCCACGGCTCCAGTGGCCTCCTTCCCTGGACAGGAGGCTTTGACATCAGGCAAGAACCAGGGATGGTCCTCTCTTCCTTCTCTCCACCTGCCCAGTTTCATCCCACCCTCCCCTCTGCTCCCTTCTCTGTGTGTCCTGGCCTGAGTCCAGCTTGGGAAATGCCAGTCCGCATCCCCTCAGGACACCCTCTGCACCACTACAGCTGAAGTCACCTAGCAGACAGCACAACCTTGGCGAGGCTTCTCAGAGAGTGCTGTAATTCAAAGCTGGTTCCTGCTCCTGTGTCAGCAGCAGTTAGCAGGTCAGGGATGCTGTGGCAATTCTCTATCACCCTTTGCCCCTGTGGCACACAGTGGTGAGCATCCTCACTGCTGGTTCATATTTAGCCGACTGTCGACCAACACCCCCAGGTCCTTTTCTGCCAGGCAGCTTTCCAGCCACTCTTCCCCAAGCCTGTAACGCTGCATGGGGTTGGTGTGACCCAAGTGCAGGACCCGGCACTTGCCCTTGTTGAACCTCCTACCATTGGCCTCGGCCCATTGATCCAGCCTGTCCAGATCCCTCTGCAGGGCCATCTTACCCTCAAGTAGGTCGACACTCCCACCTAACTTGGTGTCATCTGCAAATTTACTGAGGGTGCACTCCATCCCCTCGTCCAGGTTGTTGGTAAAGATATTAAAGAGAATCGGCCCCAGTACCAAGCCCTGGGGAACACCACTTGTGACCGGTCACCAACTGGATTTAACTCCATTCACCACCACCCTTTGGGCCTGGCCACCCAGCCAATTTTTCACCCAGCAAAGAGTACACCCATCCAAGCCATGAGCAGCCAGTTTCTCCAGGAGAATGCTGTGGGAAATGATGTCAAAGGCTTTACTAAAGTCCAGGTAAACAACATCTACGGCCTTTTCCTCATCCACCAAGCGAGTCACCTTGTCATAGAAGGAGATCAGGTTAGTTAAGCAAGACCTGCCTTTCATGAACCCATGCTGACTGGGCCTGATGACCTGGTTGTCCTGCATGTGCCACATAATGGCACTCAGGATGATCTGCTACATAATCTTCCTCGGCACTGAGATCAGGTTAACCATACCAGCCTACAAAATGCTGTGCCACTCCCCTCATATTCATGCCTGTCTCCTGCCTGCTGAAAATGCTCCCACCTGCCTCCTGTCCCCTCCCTGTCCTGCCCTCCAGCTCTCCCCACAGACTCCCAGTGAACTCCCACACCTTTGTTTCCAGGGCATTTAAGGCAGTGAGTGTGTAAATGAGTCTCTGCTGGTTGTTCAGGGGCAGTGATCACATTGCTGGTTTGCTCTTGCCTCTCTTTCCAACAGTTCCCAAGACTGTGTTTGTTTTTGTGCTCCCCCACAGAGCTGGAGTTGTCTAGGAGATGTCACCTATACCTCTCATTTACATGTCACCTATATCCTGCTAACTGCTAACTCCAAGAATCATAGGGGTTGTACAGTCAATGTTACTGCCTCCTAGACAGATAGCATCAAAGTCAGATCACATTGCTGAGGGTCTTGTCTGGTTGAGTTTTGAAAACCTCCAAGGACAGACATCCCAGAAGCTCCCTGAGCACCTGTCCTGAGGCTGCACCACTCTCATAGGGAAGAAGTTTTTTTTATTATGTCCCATTGAGCTGTATGTTGCCCTTGCATCCTCCTGGTCTTTCACTCTACACCTCTGGCTCTGCCTCCTTGAAAACCTCCACTTAGGGTAGTTAGATCTCACCCATGTCTCCCTTCTTGAGGCTGAACAGATGTAGTTTCTTTTGGTCTCTTTTTGTATGTCCTGTGCTCTGGCTCCTGATCATCTTATTGGCCTGCGTTGGACTTTGCATCTCTCATGCAGTAGGGTGGTCGAAACTGGGCATAGTGCTCCATTGTGGCTCCTTGAGTGCTGAGTAGAGGGAACGATGGCTTTCCTTGACTTGCTGAGTGTGCTTTTTCTAATGTACCCCATCTGAGGACAGCCTTCATCACTGAAGGGTGCATTGCTGGCTCAGGCTGACCTGACCTGACCCACATAGCCTTGACCAAACTGGAGATTTCTGTGTCACCAGAAAACTTTGTCTGGTCCTTTTTATGAACATGTTGATTGCTCACATCCCAGAATGGACCCAGTTGGTAACCTCTCTTCATGATGAAAAATGAATGTTTATTTGAATTTATTTAAGACAGTTCAGTTTCTTTAAGATTCTTTTTTGAAGCATCATGTCAAAAGATTTTTACACGGTATCACTGACTGCTTCACTGAGGTCACAGGTTTAGGATTCATGGTCCTGTTCTTAATATGAGGTGACATTGCACTGGACTGCAAAGGGAAAGGCGCCCTGGAATACCTCGCTTGCTGATGGCTGAGAGTGCATGCTATTAGAAATTAAGCAGTTGTGGGCCTGACCAGTACCTAAATAGGATACAGGTTTTAAATCCCTGGTATGGTAGGCACAAGCCAATTAGTCATGCTTAAATACTTGGGATATTGCTGGAGCCCTGAGCCTCAGCGAGCAATAGGACTCAATTCTGCCCTGCTAGATTTGCAGGAAAGAAGGGGAGGAGATATTTTCTCAAGGTGAAATAGCTGTTCTTGGAGGATATGTGGTTTTAACACAGTTAGATACCTGGCAGCTTAACCCCCTCAGCCTTGATTAGCCCTACATTGGGATTACCAGGTAAAGCAGACATGGAAAACAGAAAAAAACAATCTACAGTCACAGAGATTTGCAGACGCAACTTTCTATGGCAGCTCTTAACCAGTTCTGGTGATGCTGCCATGCAGTCTGTAGCAAAGGGAAACACAACTTTAGAGTCAAGGTGGAGGCAGGGCAGAGGGTAAGCCCTGAGCATCCTAGTTAAGCTAATGCCAGACTTTGCACCGAATTACCAATATCCCCACTGTGGTCCTGGTGTGGGGGCCTGGCCGTGTGCCCCAGACAGGCAGGTCCAGCCTGGACGCCGTGTTCCTCGCAGCCCTGCCAGCTACATTTGCAAACACTTTTGCCAGCCCTTTCTAGGGAATCTGTTCCTCAGCTGTGTCCCTCCCAACCCAACACGGACTGGGGCATCTCTCATTTACATGTCATTCTGCACATCCTCCTGCTCGCCCATGAATCCTAAATTCAACCTGATTTCAGTCTGATTACTTTCCCCTCCACTTGAGAGAATTAATTAATCTCCGGCTCCGCTCCAGGTTTTTTTTTTTCTCAATCGATAAAAGGAGGAAGGGAAGGGTGGTGTACTTGTCATTAATCATCATTAAATTAGAGACTCCGGAATTAGTTCGCCATGAAAGCCAGCACTTGTGCAGCAGCAGAGCTCTACCACCTTGCTATACAGCAAGATGTGGACCTCTACAGAGTTCATGCAGAGAGAAACTAAAGTCTGAGAGAGGAGTGACCTACATATGGATGCTGTGCGAGGGAAGGGATGCAGAACCTCCTTGGTGCTAGAGGAATGACTCCACCACAGCGAAGCATCTCTATACAAACAGGTACTTGCAGCTCCAGGTACCGCAAACCAACACTCAAGCCAAGTCAGAGCTTCACGGTCACCAATCAGCATCACCCACATCCCCCTTGAGGTGGCCATCCTGATGCTTGATGCTGGCTCCATGCTCAAATGGCCACATAGATGGTTTCCCTTCCATCCCGCATACCACGTGGCCTCCATGTGCACAGGGAAGATAAAGGATTAGGAAGGACCTTCCCTGCATTCCTGCATCTATCCAGCCATAGGGATCAAGTGATGCTGTCCCCTGCCTTCATTCCCTGCCCCTGCTCCTGCCTCTTTGGCCTCCCCTCACCCATCCTGTCCACCCTGTGCTTTGACCTGGAGCAGGACACTGAGCCATTATGGTGGCAGTATGTGGAGCAGGAGTGATGAGATCAGGAGAAGGAGAGCACATCCACCTGTGGCAGTGGGTGACTAGCGCACAGTGGTTTGTATAAGCAACTATATCTGAAGATACGTATATCCGTATTTGCATTGTATGTTTTGTTGCCCTGGGCACATTTTAGTTCCTGGTCCTCGTGCCTCTTCCTGACTGCCTTTTGCTACAACTTCGATCAATGCCTTACACAGAAATGTTCTCGTTGTGCTGTGGGACAAAGTGTCGAGGTTTGGGCCAGATTGGTGGAATGACAGATGCTCTCTCTCCTGCTCCACTTCCGAAGGGAGGCAAGAGAGAGAGAGAAAAAGAGAGTTAAGAGTTTTGAAGGAAATAAACTACTTTAATGAAAATATTAATAATAAAATAATTTTAAAAAATAATGAAATATATACAAAACAAAAAGCTCCCAGCATGACAATCACATCACCAGCAGGCACTGGGGAAGTCCTAGACTGGACTTAGTGATGGACAGGAACTGGATTCCACATCTGGATTCAGGATCGGGATCAAAGGCAGAGGAACAGACAGAGTCCTCCTCGGACGCTGGCCATTGAAGAAAAGAGGGCTGACTCTTTGATCCCTCAGCTTTTATAATGAGCATGAGGCAGGTGGGATGGAACACCCTGTTGGTCAGTTTTGGGTCACCTGTCCTGTCCGCTCCTCCCCGCAGGTGTGACCCCTCTACGCTTTTCCATTTTCGACCCTCCAATGGGGCAAGTAACAAAGTTGGCTGGCCTTGGTCATTATAGCAATAAGTATAAGCAAGAGCCTCTCTGCATACCGTTCCTTGGCATCAACTATAAACGTGGGTCTTATCACTCTGAGAGCGAACAGTTTTCTGCACAACATGCTGGTAATTTCAGCAGTCAGAAGAGGCCTAGCTAAAAAGTAAAATTACTGAACAAAATTGGTCCTGTTTTACCTCAAACCAGGACACAAAGTGATGGTGATGATGGACTGCGCTGGGTCAGTGGATCTCAGATCACACCTTTGTGGACCTGGTGTCAAAGTGACACTTCAGACAATACAAGGCATCTGCCCAGGTCTGGAAGGTTTGTCTTTGCCTTCCCTTGACAAAATCAGTCATGCCTGACCTTCACCAGCACATCTGCATACAGCACCCTGACACAGGCATCACCTTGCTCTCTCACACCATGAACACCCTCTCCTTGATACTGCAAGAGCCAGTGGCCACACTGCATCTTTGCAAGGGCTCGGACGCGTGGACAGGGAAGTCATCTGCCTCTGTGGCACCCCTTGCTCACACAAGCACTGCATTTGCCCTGTTAGCCACAGCTAACAGTGCCTTTGCCTGCTGCAACCCCCAATCTTCTTTCAAGGGCGCTGCTTTCCAGGATGAAACCCCTGTCTGATAAGTGTGACCTACCCTCCTCAGCCTTTGATGTGTGACCTTGCCTCTGGCCTTGTTAAAATGCATGTTTCTGAAATGAGCCCGCCTTAGCCAGGATGCAGCATTACACCATCATTAATGATGGCACATCTTGCTTTCTTTCAGTCTCCCTGTAAATAATGTATCTTAATAACTAAGCACACAGAGCAGGCTTCCTTTACCAGACGTTGCCCAAAGTAGCTGCGCTAAGGAAACACATTTGCTCCTGCTATGCCTCAAAGCACTTCATTAATACATCAGAAAAGGCCAGAAAAACAATGGAAATATTCTGATCAATCAGTGCTTTTGGAAGGATTTACTGTCCCTGCCTGGCTGTGCTGGGTCCAGAGCAACTCCTTGCACCCAGCTCTGCTGCAGCCTCAAAACTGGGCCTTTCTGGAGGACTTTCTGTCCAGCTCCCCCCGCCTTTGAAACCCCCCACAAATGTGGCTCATGCGTGCTTCCAACCCACTGTGTCCTTGGGGCTGCAGGTTTAACCCCTCAGGGTTCCCACCCCCTCCCTCTCCTCCCCTCTTCCTAAGCTGCATCCCTCTTCTTCTGACAGGGGCATTCTGTCCCTCCCCTGTGACAGCTCTGGTCAGATCACCAATCCTGGTCCTGTTGGGCACCACCAGTTTGAACAACCTCCTACTGGTCCATTTCCACTTGCAACGCTGATGTTGCTGCTGAAAAGGGGAGACCAGGTCAGGTCACCCCCAGTGCTGTTGGGGTGATACTCCAGGCAAAAAGAGCAAAGTGTGCATGGGGCATGTCCTCCACGGCTGGCCTGGAGATGGTGGGCTTGAAAACCAAGCTGCTACTATCCACAATCCTGTTCTAGCAGCAGGCAAGAAACATTTCCAGCGCCAGGAAGCCTGGCTCCCAGGACTGCCATTAAATTTTCTCACCAAGACTTGTCAGCAGCCATTAAGACTTGCTCTCCTCAGCCTGTCCTGTTGGCAGGGCAGCCAGAAAGCAGGCAGAAAAATGAGTTGCAGGTCAGCTGCAGAAATACCTGTGCCAAACACACCCACTGTCACAGGTGTGTTTTCCCCTGGTGTAACACTTTTTTAAAAAGACAACAACTCTATTTAGAGTTATAAACCTTGGTGAAATAGATCCAGAAAGAAGTGTGTGGTGGTTGTATGCATGGGAGTGTGTGATTGTCCTTGTTCTACCCGTGTTTATACAGCACGTTTGTGCATCCATGTGTGTCTGAATGCCACAGCTCCTGCCACGCTTCATGTTTCCATCACATGTGTGCCCACACACAGTGCACACGTGTGCAACCCTTCCTGCCGTGCCCTATGCCAAGGGTGTTTGAGCAGTGCCCCGTGCACAAGTGTGGGTGGTGGCACTTGTGTTTACAGAGCGTACAAACCCTTCATGCATGGGGGTGTTGTGTTTGATCCCCTCTGTGTTTGACTGTGCCTCCACACACCCTGCACGTGTGCCGTGCATGACAGAGCCTGCTGCACCCTGCATGTGTGTGTGCAATGCACATGCGTGTGCTCTGCAGGCAGCTCTTCCTATGCTCATTCTCCTGGCTGTCAGGACCAGTCCTCCACCACATCCAGAGTAGGGAGTTGAGCTTAAAAGTCTATTAAAAACTTGGAAAACAACACTGCTTTCCCGCTTTCCCTGCTTTTCAAATTGCCATTGTCTTCTAATCCCTTAGTCAAGGCACAAGGGGTTTAGGGTCAGCACAGGACCAGGACCCCATCGGTCTTTCTCCACAAACTACTGGCCTGACCATGCTGCCCTGCAAACTGGGTAGCAGGGATGGTCCTACCTGGGGAGTGCAAATCTCCATGCAGCCTCCCCAGGACTGGGCCTGGGCTGAAGTGCACTGGTGTGTTAAATAACCCCTTCCTTGCCAAAAAGAAAACTATGCCTTTGGTTGCAATCCCTGAACTGAGAGCTGGGGGAGGCTCAAAGGATGAAAGAGATGATCTGAGACATTCAGTGAAGATCCATGTCCATGGGCCATCCCCATCTACAGGATCTCAATGACTCCACCTCTGTGCCCACTGACTGGAAACTCTGTGGGACAAGCAGAGCCACCATCACTGCCAGGGACCCAGTGAAACCAGTACTACTCCACTCTTGTTTTGCTGAGCCAGTCTGGAGCTTCACTTGCAAAGCCAGTGTGCTCCTCAGCAAAATCCTTTTCCCCTGGAAAGACCCTTGCTTGCACCGAGTGGTTAACACCAGTCGAATTTGCCATGATTCAAGGTGTTATTACAATGAATGTGAGCATGAATTAATAACGGCACTTTGAAGCTGCTCTCTGTGCTTGCCTGCATCCCTCCTGCTGCATGACTGTCTCTGTGCTGCTGAGGAACTGCATACATGCTGCTTCATTTTGCAATAATAACAGCCTTCTGCTAAGACAGAGAGACAGTGTGCGGAAGTTTTGCTGGCAAAACACAACTCCAAATGAACTGTTAAAAATGGTTCACAAAAGGCTGTTACCAGCTCCTCCACCCATCTGGAGCTGGCTCTCCTCCCTGTCCATTGTCATCGCAGAGAATGCATCTGCATCTGTCACAGGAGGGTTACTGCACAAAGAAAGGAGGCAGGGAGGAATGGAGGCAGCAGCTCACTGAGAAGGTGTGAGAGAGCTAGAAAAGGGGCTGCAGCTAAGTGCCTAGGTGTTAATAGAATCATAGAACCATAGAATGGTTTGGGTTGGAAGAGACCTTAAAGATCATCTAGTTCCAACCCCCCTGCCATAGGTAGGGACACCTTCCACTAGACCAGGTGGCTCAAAGCCCCATCCAACCTGTCCTTGAACACCTCCAGGGATGGGGCACCCACAGCTTCTCTGGGCAACCTGGGCCAGTGTCTCACCATCCTCAGGTGCAGAGAGAGGACACAGCCATGTCAGCCATGTCTCCAAAGAACATCCCCAGCACAGCCCATCCAGGCTGGGAGGTGTGTGAAGGCACCGTCCTCATCCTCCAGCAACCTCCCGCGCTCTTCCCTGGCCATCCAGCACGGGTCGGCCAATTGATGCTATCAAGGCCTGGGATCCACAAGGAAAGTGAGTCCCAGTGGTGCCTTTCCCCGGCTGCTGCTGCTCACTCACACAGGAGTCTCATCAAAATGCGGCTCATCCTTTACTTCTGGCCGGCTTACAGTAAGCAGTTGTCAGACACTTCTTAATCCCAGATCTAATAAACCTTCCCTGGCTCCCTGATACCTGTATCTGTCATGTGAGCCAGCTGTGCATGAGGAAGGCACTCTGCATGCAGATTGTTTATCTGTCCTCAGTCTGAACTAAATAATAACCCTCTAAGAACAATCAGACAGCAACAGCTCCTCCTTGCAGAGTCTGGTTTTAGGTCACTGGAGTGAGAATTTGCACTCACAGGGGTCATCCCATGAAGGACCGTTGAGGACCAGTTGCAGACCACAGCATCCCTGCAGGGCTCTGGGGTGGTCCAGACACCAGGGCTGAGCCATCAGAGGACATGGTGAAGTGCGCCGGTGCAAATTTATCACTAGCACTCCTGAATAGGGAGACATCTGGTTAAGATGGATGCCCCAGAGTGCTTCTCTCCAGCTTGCAGTCCTGCCAGCTTTCCCTCCGGGTGGATGTCCTGCTGGTGGTTCCCGTCTGTTCCTCCTCTGCAAAGACCCTGCAGAGTTGAATGAGCAAGCAGTAGGATTGGCTCTGCTGTGAGCACTCAGAGGCAGAAAGGCCCAGGAGAAATGCTGCCTCGGAGATGCCAGAAGCACAGGAGCCCTCAGCTGTACAGCCCCGGGGGCTTGGAGATGACCACTGGCAAACAGGTTTGATTAGAAATTAAGCAGCATCCGAAGCAAAGCGTGATATTTAATAAAGGGTGAGGAGACGCAGCACAGCCCAAGCGCCAGGCTGTCAGCGCTGCAGCCCTGAGACCTGAGGTATAGAACAGGCTGCCCAGGGAAGTGGTGGAATCGCCATCCCTGGAGGTATTTAAAAGACGGGTAGACGTGGTGCTGAGGGACATGGTTTAGTGGTGGTTTTGGCAGTGTTAGGTTAACTTGTTAATCCTGAAGGTCCCTTCCAACCTAGACAATTATATGATTCTGTGATTCTATGAGGGAAGGGTCCCCATCCCCAGGCACAGCCTCAGGCACACAGGTCATACAGAAGGACATAGCTGCCCCTCAGCACACATCTGGACCTCAGAGGTACAGGGGAAACGCTGCCACCCCAAGTGACATCTATAGTCTATGTCCCTAAGTCTCCCAGAAATTTAGAAATGCTCCTCAGTGTCACCCTGGGGGTGCTGGTGGACCCCCTCATCTGCCCCAAATCTATTCCAGACCTCCAAATCAGCCCTGGCTTAAAAACCATTATTGATTTTGTATTCTCATCTTCACCTTTCAATGTTCAAGCTATCAGCAGCCTTTTGATAATGTTTTGGGGCTTTTCCATCAACAGGTGGGCAAAAAAGTACTTGTTTTAGGCGGAAACCGAGTTTTACACTTAATCTCATGACTCAAGGAAGTGGGACTTTAAAAAATGCATCTTTATCAGAGGATCTGAAAGAAAGTGAGTATCCCTTCCTGATTCTCCTATGAGAGAGGGCATGGCCAGAGAGAGAACAACGATTTTGCTGTTGAGAAACCAGATCTCAATGAAATTTCAAGCAGATATCACCACAGGACTGCAGACAACAGTCTCTTACCTCCAGATCCGAACCACATAGTAACTGGGATGCTGAAGGAAAGGCTTTGCATGTCATGCACTGAGATAGCAAGATCCCAGAGGAGCAGGAAGATGCTCATCTCCTGGAAGAACAGCACTGTGGGTTAAGTCTCTTGGTCTTTTCTCAAAAAAGGGGATTTTTCTCTCGTTGTCTGTATATCCAGCAGATACAGCACTCAGGGTCTGCAGTGGGAACCCTGTAACCACAGCAGACACAAGTGCAGGTGATTCCTATGCTGATTCCCAGTCTCTTAATCGTGAAATTGTTGGTTTCGGTATTTATTGTTAGTGGGAAATATATTATGCTGGATCCAATAGCTGAGAGAGGTGAAGCTGCTGCAGCTCCATGTCCCCAGATCCAAACAGCAGTGAGGCTGAAGATGTGTACTACCAGCAAGCACACACATCCAAAGCACACATGTACTTCATATCTATCTATATGCCTATATACCTGGCTGGCCACACAGGTCATAGGCAGACACTCAGAGCACCCACATGAACATCGACAGCACCAACGGCCTCATCCTGCTCCCCTCTCTGGCTAAGCAGGATGGAGGTCGAGTAGTGAGAATATATATATATATATTCTCCATGTATATACATACACATATGTACAATGTGGATCCCTCCAGCAGCTGGGCTCAGACACCCAGTTTGCCCATAATAAATTCAAAAATGCTCTTCCCCATGATGGGTCTCACACCTCTAGGCAGCAACTCCCTTGGTCCAAAAGGTGACCTGGGGAGCTGATCCCAGTGACTCATGGTGATGGGTTTCACACCTCAACGCTGGGGCTGATGTCTCTGCTGAGACAACTCTGGAAGGGGCCCTGGACAAGGTGGCTGTTCCTCAGGAGTCTGTAATCTGGGTTCCTACCTGGCACTGTGTCCCTGTGCTCCTCTGGGCTTGTGGAGATTGGGCTTTGATAGGCCTATGGTTCTCCTGTGATGAGGCTGCAAGTAGCCACAGGGTGTTGTTTGGGCTCCCTCTCCTGCCATTGTCTCTTTGCACTCCTTTGTGGGTGTGCAGATGAGCTTTTATCACATACTCTCCTCTTTAAGTGTGACAGATGCCTCTGTCTTAACCCCTTCAGGAGCCAAGAGTGTGGGAGGAACCACCTTGGGCAGACACCTTCCAGCACACTGAGTGCAGGAAAGGTGCAGGTCCAGGGTGCAGGTCTCCAAGTTCAGGCTCAGCAGCAGGTTTTTGACAGTGCAGGAGGGTTCTTTCCCCCCTTCACTTCATGTTTATGAGCAATCTCAGAGCTGTGTTTGTGCATCTAACAGAAGGTCTGTCCTTAGCATCTCAGCACTGCGAAATGCCCTTGGTCCCATATCCGGTAGGGTGGCACACAACATGCTTTGTACCCCATGGGCAGTCCAAGCCCTGCAGGTGTGTGAACGGTGCTTTGCAGAGGCCTGAAGTGCAATTTTTTGCCTGGTTTGCCCAGCTTTTCCCTTTGGTGTTCTTCAAAGCCTGTTTTCCACCACCCCTAGCTATTGGCATGCATTGCTGCTGTGGCTGCACACACAGAGACACACAGAGTTTAAATTCAGGGAAGACAGCCTGTCTAGCACAAGATATGAATTGCCACTCATCCACTTTCTGATCGAGCACCTAGAACCTTCCAGAAAGGTGACCAGCCTGGATCTGAAGACAGTAGGCAAGAGGGAAGCAAGGAGGAGCAGTGCCTGTATCCCCACTGTACAGCCAAGGATGCTGAGGGACCAAAGCACAGTGATACAGCCAGCTAGCTGCCATCAATCACAGGGCCTCAGCAGAGGCTTCTGAGTATTTAAATCATTAATTAAGATTAATGAAATGTGCTTTTGCAGTTTATCTAAATGCATGTTCTGAAACTGAAACTCGATCATTTATTAGTGAGTGAGACAATTCGAAGGGCTCAGTAAAATCCCCTCTTAAGCCCCAGCGAGGCATATCAGCATGGCTCCAAGTGGAAGGATACAGCCCCATCCAGGGAATGCTACACCAGAGCAGGATAGGTCCCACCAATATGGCCTTTTCAGGGATCAGGAAGGTCCGTCCAGCTCAGGACTGAGAATGGGACACATAACCTGCTAATCTTGTACCACTGCAGAAAATGAGATGCTCTGTTTGGCTTCCCCAAATAAATTAATCTGAAAAATTCAGGGAAGGATTAGAGCTCCCTAGAAATACCACTGCCTGATCTGCCCATCCCAAGGCTCCTGAAACCTACTCATGAAGACTAATGTAAACAAATATGTACCATTACAAGATGAATCTGAACTGGAAATAAAAACACTCAGTCTATGTAATGTAAAATGCCACATGAAGCCCAGCTGTAGGGTCCTGCACGTGTCAGCTTGTGCTCATCCTCATGCTAGGACACCTGTGTTCACCAGACCCAGATCCAGAGGATCAGGTCCACAGGCAGCCACCTTCCACCATGCTGTGCTCCTCTGGTGCCATGTGTGGTTATCCAGGGACCTCCTGGGTGAACATCTCTGGTGATAGGTGGAAGGCGCAGGACCACAGTCCTCTCCTGCCTCCTGGTGCAAATTTCCCCCCTGGAGTTGGAGTTTGGAGATGAGCTTTGATATGGCTTATGGCCACTCACTAAGGTGTTTGAAAAAATAGTGTTATACAATGACCTTCTCCACAGTGCTATAAAACAGATACACTTGCAGTAAATTGCATCAATTACAGGGAACTCAGTAATTAAGTAGAAGCTGGGAGTCTTCCCATCCCTCAGTGCAGCTCTAAAATTAAGAGTTCGAGTGAAGAATAACTTCCAGGCCAGGGAGTTGGTGCTGGAGCTGCCATGTGATTGCCCCCCACACAGAGACTCGCTGGGGACTCCAATCACCTCCTAGATGTTGATCGATTTGCTTTTGAGTTGGCAGCAAGGACATGGGTTTGACCTCCGCCTACAGAGAGGAGGGATAGGACTTCAGGTGGCACCTGCGGGAGGGTATCCTGAGCAGTTTAAACCACTGCAAGTGGAAAAGTGTCTGCCTGAGCTGGGAAGGGTCTGTTCCCTCATTGGAAAGCAACAGAGGTGGTTGGGAACAGGAGAGTAAACTCAGCACAGCAGAAGCAGAGAGGTTGTGATCTGCCCATGGAGGGTAATGAGCTGTCTAGCTAATGAAAGCACCTGAGAAGATGCTGCACATGTGTGGATCACACAGTGTTGAGGATACCAGTGCTCCTGCCCTCTGCCTGCCCAGGGAACCAGAGCCCAGAGAGCTACCAAAATCAAAGCCTTACTTCTGCTGCCGATGAGCTCAAGCACCAGCCAGAAGGACAAGGAGGCATCGTGACGTCCAGCCTATCACAGGCTGAATACATCCCTGCCTTGAAAACACCAGGCCTGGCTCTGCACAGCGTGGCTGCAGCTTGGTAGGGATATTCCTCGGCAAATCCGCTAAGCTGGACATTGGCTAATGTTGCCTGCAAGACACCCACTGGGATCCCGCCAGCCAGAAGCAGAGGCAATCAAAGCCTCCGAAGCAGCAATCAGACGCCCTCCAAATTGAGTGGACGTGAGAAGTGAGTTTGCAACTTCGGATCGATCCAGCAGCCAAGGTCAGTTAGAAGGAAACGAAGTTCCCAGAGAAGCCGCTGTGGAAAGCAAGTTGTAATAGAAATAAGTTGTAATAGTCTCCAGCCGGCACAGACCTCCAGCTGCCACTGACCCAGTTAACACTAATGCTTGCCTACAGAAAACTTCCACTCCGTTTTTGAAGTGTTATTTCAGGGAAACCAGGCCATGGGATGGAGAGTAGCATGGGAAGGGCACATGATGCTCTGGCAGCCATCAGGATCTGGCCATGCACAGGGAGTGGTGGGGTGCAGGAAGGGTCTGTGCTGGTCATCGCAGCCCAGTGGAAAGCATAACATCACCACAAATGGTTGTGTGGCGGTCCTTGCTCCACTTGGATGAGCACATCCCTGTCTGGTGGAGGGGTTTGTGATGGTCTTGCCGTGGCCTTATGGCCCCAAAGAGTGCAAACCTCACAAACCCAGGACTGAAGAGCCGAAACACAAAGCCCAGAGATGAGGAGCTTGTGCCCCCCTCTAATATGGCCATCACTTTGTATTTGGAAGGGAATCTTCATGCTGTCCAGGGTGTCTCTCAGAGCATTGTCTCCTGAGCCCATAACATAAAGCCAAGAGGTGAAGGAAGGAAGGACCAGGATTTGTCTTTTTTTCAGTTGCCTTGCAGTTTTCAAGCCATTTTTTAAACCTTTGAGGATGTTTAGTAGATACTGTGGACTCTCTGCTCTCAGCCTACAGGAAGCATCACCTTCTGCACGTGGGGAGAACAGGCAGGGGACTCACTGCTAGAGTAGGGAAAGGGCTGGGGTGGGGAGCAGTGGACACCAGGCAAACCACAGGTAAGATAAACTGCACCTTGGGCTACATTAGGGGGACTGTGGCCAAGGTGAAGGAAAATTATTCATCCTTACAATCAGCAGTGGGGAGGCCACTCTGCTGAGCTGTGGTTAGCCAGGTGAAGAGGAGGGTGAGGTAGGATCTAATCACAGCTGCAGCTACTAGGGAGTAATTGCAAGGAAGATAGAACCAAACACATCTCACTAGTTGCAAATGATATAACAAGGGGCAGTGGTCATACGTTGGACCTTAAAGATTCAGGATGGATATTAGGAAATGCTTCTTCACCTGTGTGGTGCAGTCCTGAGACAGGTCCCCAGATCGGTGGGAGATCTCTGTCCTTGGGGGTTTTCAAAACTTAGGCAGGCAAAGCCACAGACAACCTGATTGAGTGTTGGGAATAGTCCTGCCACAAGGAAGCAGCTGGACAGGAGATCCCAGAGTTCCTTTCACTAGCCCTGCTGGGATTCACAGCACTGTGCCTACTGAACATCACTTTTCTCCTGGCTGGACTTCAGTCCAGGGGTGCCCTGCCACGGAGTGGTAGAGGCACTTCTGCCCTAGTTTGGTAGAGGTCCTGGTTGGCTTCCTGCTGCTCAGCCCAGCCACAGTGTCTGTTGCCTGCAGGAAGACTTACAGCACTTTGATCTCTTTTACTTGTCTTGAGTGATCTCTCTTTCTGACCTTGAGATGGACAGAATTGAATCCTGAATGCATCCATTGACTTTTGATGGAGCCCTGAGTGGTGGAAAGAAGCCAAACATGAGCCATGATGGCAAGAAAATCAGTATCCCATACAACAGGCCAGATGTTCCCTGCAGCCCATAATCCTGAGTCTGCATATTTTTCACCATGCTAGGCTAACTAGCCCTCTTCAGAGATGGCTGCAAGTAGCCCTTGGCCACTGGCCAGGTCCTACTGTTCCCCAAAAGACTTTTCCTTTCTTTGTTTACCCTTACTCCCTGTGGGAACCGGCCACAGAGCAATGCCAGCCCTGCCAGCACACCTCGGCACTGCAAAGCAGGGAATCCTGTTGCATGCCTCGGGGCTCCTGGCGTGTTGGCAGCATAGCTCTGGGCACCCTGCTCTGATCCCATCTTATTTATGGAACATCCTTCCTGTCTTCTGCCTGCCATTATTGCCTGAAATGTTGTAATTTAGATTCCAGCTGTGTTTGATTGCAAACTCTCCCAATCTACAAATTTTGGTGACAAGCACTAGAGCAGCTCATTTACATGCCAAAGTGATCAATCCGGAACTGCTCGTTACACAAGCGAATAAATAAATAACAGATACATTAAAGAATGGGAAACAATCAGCTAAATTAACCAATAGATATCGAATAACGACAAGCCCTGACATCCTTGACAGAAAAGAAGAGTAGGAGGGATGGGACAAGCTTTCCCAGTATTGCCCAGGTCTGTTCAGCACTCATCTATCTCCTCTCCTCCCGTGAGCCAACAGGGATGTGCATCAATCAAGGAGACAGTGAGCAAAGGCTGGAGCGTGAAATCCTGGCTTTTAGAACCCATACCTGCCTTTGCTTCTTGCACCTGCTCTGTGTAAGCAACTGTCATAGCAATAACACATCCCCTGGGACAGCAATTAAAACATTTTAGACATCACGTGGCAAGTGACCTTGCAACCTGATTTTCAGCTAACATCTCAGGAAATCCTCCCAGGGCACCTGAACCATCCCGGCTTTTCGTTTCATTGATTGAAACACAAGAGACTTCAGAATTCACGCAAACACCATTGCCTTGCACAGGAAGTTCATCTGGTGGTCAGCAGCATGGCCTGAGCATTTTGGGACAGGCCAGCTCAACAGGGGCGAAACCGAAGGTTGCCAGTGAAACGGGCTCGGTTATTCAGACGTCACGAAGCCACCAGGGACTGCAGAAACATGGATGCTCTGAGCTGTCTCGACCTCGTGGTGGGTGCAGGTGGCAGACTGGCGTGCTGGTGACTGGCAGCAGAGATGTGTGCAGTACCTGCCAGCACTGCTGATCTCCCACCACCTGCCTTTGTCACTGTCTCCTGTACAGTGACAGCATCTAGCTAACCACCTGATGTATCCTCCTCTGGCAGCTCCTACCTGTCACCGCTCAGCACCCCAGGGGATCCCCAGCAGGGAAGGCAGCGGAGGAGCTTCTCTCTCTGTTGTCTGCTGTCAAGCAGCTCGTGTGTGCCTGCAGGTACTGGGGATGCAGGGAGGAGGCTTTGCAGGGGACACTTTTCTTTCATGAAGGGATGCAAGGCTGGGATGGCACTGACCTATCTTGCCTGGCACCACCAGGTGGGAGGGCAGCAAGGAAGAGAAGGAGGTCCCCCATGGCCCATCCTGAAAGGAAGAGGGTTGCTCAGGGTAAAATCCATCTGGAGCAAGGCTAGTCTTGGGTCTGCAGCAGAGCCAGGAGGCAGCGGCAGGCCCCTGATGATGTAGATGCTCACCAGAGTGGTCGGGTCTCCCCAGGCCTAGGCCTGTCCTCTTTGGGGCTGGTTTTGGTGCTGCCCTGGGCTCTGCAGAACACCTACATCCTCTGGCTACTACAGCATCACCACCTTCCCCTCTGCCTTGGGCTTAGCCCCATTTCGTGTCATCTGGAGGTTCCCTTCATCGTCCTTGCCCCTTCTCCATTATGGACCCTGACGGTGGTGGTGCTAGTGGGACGCTGCTGTACCTCTATCAGCAGGGATAACCTGCCAGGTCTTCACAACCCCTCGCACTTTCCACCATGGCTTGGTCCTCACTGAGGAAACACCACTTCTGCCCTAGTTTCAGGGGGTGCCAGGCTACTCCCAGCTTGGGGGAATGGTGCTTGTGGCCCCACTGAGGCTGTGTTTGCAGGAGGGAGCTGTGTTACTCTGGCTCCCGACGTGTGATAGCTAGGTGCCGAGGCAGAGGTGTCCGTGTGCTTGCTCTGCAGCTGGACGTCCTGCGGTATGGCCTCTGGGGACACGGGGATCCCCAGAGGGTCGCCTCCACCCCTGCTGTTGGAGGACGAAGAGGAGCCCTGATAGGCAGGTGACACCAAGCATGGCTGAGGCAGCACTGCCATCTCGTGGCGTGTCACCTCGCTGCCTGTGCCACGCCGGGCACGGCCCTCACCGTGCTCCTATAGACGCACTGATGGGAAGGGGAAGGAGGAGTGCACCAGGTTGGAGGTATTTTTGTGCTGACGAACATGGTCTGCAGAAGCCTCCGGGATGGCACCGTGCAATGCTCATCTGCGGCTCTCCATAGCCGTCCATCCTCTGGAGCTGCAGATGTCCCAGGAGGAGGAGGAAGAGATGCTCAGAGGATGGGAGAAGAAGGCTTTGCTTGAATGCAGCAACACTGAAAGTCAAGCGAGTAGG
Source organism: Burhinus bistriatus (assembly GCA_013397275.1). Taxonomy (NCBI): domain Eukaryota; kingdom Metazoa; phylum Chordata; class Aves; order Charadriiformes; family Burhinidae; genus Burhinus; species Burhinus bistriatus. Next base: position 105,066 of record VYXH01001339.1, on the reverse strand, counting down.
GCTAGGCACTGCTCAGGAGTCTCAATGACCTGGAGGAGTCGCTGCCTGAGCCAACACCAGCTTCCAGGAGATGCTGGAAACCAGTAACCAGCTCCCTGTAATTCAGCATTTAAATGGGGTTAAGGGGACAGTCAGGGACAAAGGACATAGGAGCACCAGGACACAGCCATTGATTGATCCTGGATGAAATGACAGAGTGGTCTCATTTTGGCTGTGTATTAACAAAGGGCAATAGGGCAGAAATACAATTACTGTCCAGAACCACCATTTTGTGGAAGGTAGGTCTTTTCAAACTCACCTGTCATCTTTTCTTGACACAATTACAGGTCTGGTTGATAGGGGAACTCTGCTGATAAAATAAAATTGCATTTCTTCTGGGCATCTGACATTTTGATTAAAAATGTGTATTATATTGCATTAAGAGATCATATATTCAATGAATTAAAGACCAGCTCTGTGACAGATCTCCAAAAGTAATTATTAATGGAGATGCACTGGTGAGCACAGTTTCGTCCAGCAAGGGTCTCTGGGGTTGACTTTTTGTCTCACACTAGTCATTCCATTTTTCAGCTGTTTCAGAAACAATGCCATACCTTCCATAGGACTGCTAGAGGTGACAGCCAGGGGGAACCGAGGGTTTGCCAGTCCCCCTTGGCTTTGGGACCACTCTGATCCTGGGCCTGCACACTGTCATCTTTCCTTGAACACCATCCCCTGAGCTCCAGCTGCTGCTGTGTTTGCTTTGGGGACCCCAACATTGCTTTCACATGAAAGTCGGTGCAGCTGCCACAGGACTGAAAGGACGCTCCGGGTCAATATCGACCAGAAAGACCCTCCTAGCCACCCACTGTGGCTGGCCTGGCCAGCCCACCTAGCTGCCAACCAGGCTGGCCTGGCTGGTCTCCAGGGTCCCAAGGATGCTCACCTGCTGGGGTCATTGTGGCACATCTCATCCTTCTGCTCCAGTGGGGCTTGGGTACTGGTGGCATTTTGGGCCCTTTTGTGGCAGAGCTGAATGCACATCCCAGGGTACCTTCCCTGGGCTCAGTGGTATGAGGCATTGGTTTTTTAATTTTGCAGGTCTGGGTCAGGCCACACACAGCTCCCGGAGATGCCCAGGTCTGGCTGGTGCAAGGCACAGCCGCGCAAAGGGGACCGAGAGAAACCTGGGTGCCAGAAACCCCCATCTGCTGCTCTGCTACAGAGACAGGGACCCAAACTACTGAAGTGAGGGCAGTGGGAAGATGTCTCCTCAAGGATGCTCAAGGCCCTGCTGAGCCACACAGACACTAATGGTCTCTTTGCTGGAGCCCTGCTCTGTCAGGGTGCGGTGCCAAGGTGGGCACCTGGAGGGGTCAGCCCCCAGCAGCAACGATGACGAGGCTTGGTACCAGTGACAGCTATGCTCTGCCCATCACCCAGACTGGGAGCCATCAAGAGTGATCCTTGGGCCCTGTCAAGCATCCCTTGGATGGCCGTGCCACCTAGTGCTCGCAATACCTGTCCCATCCCGCAGTGACAGAGCTGTGGCATGCCTTTGGGCACCCTCCACCTTTGTGTTGCTTTGTGCCCAGTCACCACCAGTCTCTGCTGTGGGGACTGTGCAGCTGGGAGAGGCTGGGAGCCCTGCAGTCCTGCGCTTTTACTGACCAAGCTGTTCCCTGACTGTGACCAGCACAGCCAGGGTCGAGTGTGGAAAGGGGAACAAGTTTCTCTCTCTTGCAGAGAAAGTGAAACTTGGTACTTCTCTTTCCCAACAAGGCAAAGTACGAGGCATGCAAGTACATCCACCCACCCTGCTCCTCTTCCTCCCTGCTCCCAAGGAAGAGCTTCCAGCAAACAGAGCTGCTGCTCAGACTCGTCTGTCTTCACCCCCAGCAAGGAGGTAAGTCACCCCAAATAGCTGGGGACACATGTCCTCTGCCACCACTCTCCAGTTCTTGATCTCTGTCCCCCCTCCTTACTTCACTTCCCCCCTCCGCAACGGTTTACAGTAGGAAAAGGGGGAGAAAATGATGCAGGGGAGGGAGGAGACTGGAGGAATCTATCCTTGCTCCATGTAGTTGTGGACATCACTGGGCTCTGCAGGCTTGTCCCAGACTGAGTACCCCAGGTTTTGGGGTAGGTCTGTGTGCTCAGGACATCCCTCCCCTCTCCCAGCTCTGTGTGTGGAGATCTGGATCCCTTTTGCCTGTTTATCCCTCCTCTGTTGTGCCTCTTTGCACCCTTTCCTCATTTGTGCTCTCCATCCCGTGGGACCACTGCCCCATATATCAGTGCTTGGTCCCCCAACACTGGAAGAAGCATCTGACATGCGACCACACATCCCCAGGTCGTGCACCAAAGTGTTTCTGCCATGCCACATGTCCTGTGCTTTCCAGTCCCACAGCCCTGCCATAGGCACGTGTCAGAGATTTTCAGGAACATCGATGAATTCAGATTGCACAAGGGAACAACCTCAAAATCCTTCCATGAAGTTATTTTCACTATTGCATATGGTGTCCAGCTATCTGTATTGGACAACACGTGTGGCATGGTACATCTGTGCATGCATCTGACAAGAGCACTTGCGTGTCTATGTCCAAGGTGCATCTGTGTGTTTGCTGTGTGCTTGCCTCCATCCCCAATTCCCCCACCCCTGTGCTTGCAGGAAGGATGCAAATTGGGCTTTGGCTGGTGACCAGCACCCTGGCAGCAGTGCTGGGCATGGTTCTGCCCGAGGATGGCATGTGTTGGGCACCAGCTGGAAAGGATGGCTTCCCAGGAATCCCTGGCCTTGATGGGAGGCCAGGGCAGAAAGGTGATGTGGGAGAGCCAGGTAAGGAGGAGCCAGGGATGTGCGGTGTGGGTAGCTTAGGAGCCTCAGGCTTCTTGGCAAGAGCATCATGGGCTGTGGGAGCAGCTTGGGAGATGCAGATGGGCATAAACTGCTCCTCCTCACCACCTCTCCCCAGGGAAGTCAGCACAGAGGACGGGCATCCAGGGACTCAAAGGGGATGCAGGTGAGCCCGGGCCTCCTGGCATCCCAGGGAACCAGGGCTACCATGGTCTGCATGGCCCCCCTGGGCTCCCAGGTCAGCCAGGGCCGAAGGGGGACAAGGGGAAAGTTGGCAATACTCTGGAGCAGCCCCGTCCTGCCTTCTCTGCTTCGCGGAGGTCCCCACCATCCATGGGCAGGACAGTGGTGTTCGACAACATCATCACCAACCAGGAGAGCTCCTACAGCCCCCAGACTGGGGAGTTCACCTGCCGTGTCCCCGGGCTCTACTACTTCGCCTACCAAGTAGTCTCCAGCGGGGACCTCTGCCTAAGTATCACCAAGAACAGGGAGCATGTGGTCAGCTTCTGTGACTACAACAGCCGCGACCTCCTGCAGGTGAACTCGGGCAGCAGTGTGCTCAGCCTGGCCGTAGGTGACCGGGTCTCCGTGAGCACTGACCCTGCCAGGGGCAGCATGATTTACAGTGGCTCCGAGGCAGATAGCGTCTTCAGCGGCTTCATGCTCTTCCCTCAGACCGGCTGATGGACAACCACTCCGGACCTGCTTAGCACCAGAGCATTGCAGTGTGTGTGTCTGCATGTGTTTTCACCCTGCGAGTGCATGGGGTGGTCTTACATCACAGCAAATGGGGACAGTCCCCATTGGAGCCACCAGCTGGATCCTGTGCTTCCACAAATGTCATGAAGTGGTCAGGTGCTGAGCTCACCTGGTCCATCCTGGAGGCTAAGAACTCCTGGCCCCAGCAGCCCTTTCTCCTCCTGGGCATTCAGACCCCACACCGGAGGGGTCCAGTTGTCACTGGGGCCATTCATCAGCTGTGGCTTTTTGCTCCTGAATGGGAAATCACTGTGTGCTACTGCTTCTGCTACACTAACCATTGCAAACACCTTTCTGGCGTCAGGTGACTACTGCCTCAGTATAAATAAACCTTTCTTTCACAACAGTCGCTTGGGTTTTCTTTCCTATTCATGCGTCTTCCCCAAAGCATCAATGTCCTGGGCCCCTTCCCAAGCTGCCCAGGGAGAGGGGCCACTGGCCAAGCACAGACCCCAACTGAAAAGGCAGAAGGACAGGAGGGAACCAAGTGTAGAAGCAGAGCTGGCACTTACACGGAGGAACGGGAAATCTCTGGGACCAGCCTATGTGTGTCCTTTCTCTAATGAGTCCAAGCTAGCTGTCCTGTACAAGAGTAAGTACAGGCAGCAGATCATGCACCTCACCCACATGGTCCTCTGTTGGTACCCAAACTCTCCCAGGAAGTGGAAAGGCAGCTGTGGTCCTCCAGCCTGTCAGCAAGGAGGGACAGGGACATCAGGGTGAGTGATGGGGCTGTGGGGTGATGGTGGTGGGGTTGTGGGGGCAATACTCTTCTCTCTTTGGCTTCGGGTGAGACTAGCGGGAAGTAGGGCAGGCTGGGCAGGCATCAGGCAGCCAGAAAACATCAGGAAGTCACACAGGTGTCATACCCTGGGACTGCTGATTGGAAGAGCTGGGCCACACATGCTGGGTAGTCAAATGTCTCCATTCCTGGAGCAGTGAGGAGGAGGCCAGGTCACCTGCGATGAGCAACACCCTGACCAGGGATGCTGGGGCCCCAGACAATTCAGAGCTGATGGAGCACAGGGCAAGGTGCAGAGAGGTCAGTCAACCTGCAGGTCAGAAACCCTCAAGGAGAAACATTCTTCGGTCCCCTTGCCCAGGGGTACAGCATCTCCCATCAGAGCCAGGCAATGATCTTGCACCAGCCCTTCATTACACAGGCGGCTCTGGCTCCATGGAGCTGGCATGAGTCTTTGCTCCCCATCCGTTTGCTGCCCTTCTGCTCAGAAATCAGTTAAGGATGGGTGAAAGGCTGGCAATTTGTGGAGGACTAGTCCCTGTGGTGGTTGGAGGGTTTGTGGCACATCTCTTGGCAGAGGCTCTGTCCTTCCAGCTGCTGCTGCTGCAGTGGCACAAGTACAGGTCTTGCTGGGCAGCCAGGAAAGTGCTTGCTCAGAGGAAATAATCAGGCAGGAGGATGTGAAACTTGGATGAGGGCCAGCTGGGGGTTCTGGGTCCCGAAGGGCCCTTTCCTAACTCTGCAACTTCCTCCAGGAGGCTGTCACAGAGCGTCACCCACGCCGTGCTCTGCTGACAGGCAGTGCCTGAAACAGCCAGAGGACTCAGCAGCGCAGGATCCCGTGCCCTGCTCCATTCACCAGAGGTAAGAGGTGCTGCACGATCCATCTCTTTGGGGTGGTCTGCATGGGGACTGGGGGTTCAGCGGCATGGCACAGTGCTGGGCTGTGTGAGAGGAGGAGGAGAAGGAGACAGAGGCACTGTCAGGCCACACATATGTCACGGGGGTGGACGCACACTTGTCCTTGCTGGGCGAAGGCCCAGTCCCCTGGGCCAGGCACTGTCCTGGGACATCTCCAGCCTTGATCCTGACAGGCAGAGTCAGGAAAGTCAGGCTATTGCTGGACAAGGGGTGAGATCAGTTGGGTCCAAGGAGCTGCAGCCTCAGTGCAGCATGGTGCAATGGTCTGCAGTGACATATGCAACTGCAGGGGGTTCGGGACACTGGACTGGGAGAGCTTGGAGCTGGCCATGGGTACCACAAGATCTCATGACTCCATCCAGACTGAAAGTCCAACTCTCCTTGTGCCATCAGGGGCTGCCCTGGGGGTGATGATGAGCCCAGGGTCCACCTCCACGTATCCACCTCCCCACCACCTGGCAATTGGTATGGGGGGGACACTGAAGGTACAGCCGTGATAGCCAGATACTCCTGGTGCAGTCAGCCTCATAGCACAGTACCTCCTTTGCCCCATGGCCTGGAAGCCACCCTGTTGTGTCCCCTCACCCCATCACTTTCTTCCCTTTCCATGCTCTAGAGCACCGAAATGGGGCAGAACTTCTGGGAGCAGCTCCATTTGGCCCTCGTCCTCCTACTCCTGAATCTGGGGTCTGCTGTGATCGGAGATGTCCCTCACAGCTGCTATGGGATTCCAGGCTTGCCAGGCATGCCAGGTGTACCAGGCAAGGATGGCCGGGATGGGCTGAAGGGAGCCAAAGGCGAGCCAGGTGAGTGACCAAGGAGGGGGACCATGCACACTGTTGAAGGGGGGCCACTGGGTCCTCCATGACTGGTCTGCCTTGGTTTTCAGGCCGTGGAGAGCATCCTCTGTGGACAGGGCAGGAGGAGAGGAGGTTGGAGAGAGGCAACAACCCTCTCCTGCCCAAGGGAAGGGATTGGAGGAACCTCTCCCCACATCCTGCCATTGACGCTCACTGTCTTTCACTCCCCAACACCCACAGGCATCCCGGCCACTCCTGCAACACGAGGGCCCAAGGGCATGAAAGGGGAACCGGGCAGCCCTGGCTTGCCAGGCAAGACTGGCCCCATCGGTCCCCCTGGTCCTCCTGGAGACCCTGGGATGATGGGCATGGCCGGAGAGCCAGGTATGCCAGGCAGCTACAAGCAGAAGCACCAGTCAGCATTTTCAGTGACAAGGCAGACCAGTGAGCACCCTTTGAAGAACGTCCCTGTGGTGTTCAACCATGTCATCACCAACACCAACCACGACTACAACACCACCACGGGCAAGTTCACCTGCAAGATCCCTGGCTTCTACTACTTTGTCTTCCACACCTCGCAGACAGCCAACCTCTGTGTCATCCTGTACAAGAACGAGAGCAAGATGGCCAGTTTCTGCGACCACAAGACCAACACAATGCAGGTCAGCTCTGGTGGAATCCTTCTCCACCTGGGTGCTGGGAACCAGGTCTGGCTGGCGGTGAATGACTACAACGGCATGGTAGGCATCAGCAACTCCGACAGCATCTTCTCGGGGTTCCTACTCTTCCCAGACTAGAAGACCACCAGAGCCCACCCTAGCATGCTGACCTCTTCACCCTGTCCTGCAAATGCTGCTGCTTACTGCCAGGCTGTTGCTGATGCTCCAGGTTTCTCTGCTGGGTGGGAAGCCCCAGCGAGGGGATCAGTCCTAGCCTCCAGCCACAAAACCCTGGCCTGGGGACTGAGGGCAGGCAGTTGCTGAATGGGGAGAACAGGCGCATCTGGATGCATCTGCACACAGAGTGATTGTGCCAGTCCCCTGGGGTCCTGCTGGCACTGCCATATGCATCCACCCTGATAACCCCACATTACCTTCTGCTGCCAGAGCCAGAGGTCTCTCTGCATGTTTTCCCTTCCCACCTGGGTTGCACCAGGGACAGCCAGGTGTCCTGGAGCAGGCTTGCAGCAGCACCTTTGCTGTCACCTGGCTGTGGAAAATCTCAATAAATCCTTCCCCAGTGCTCCTGGCCCAGTGTCTTTTTTCCTCCATGACTTACCTTTCTGCAGGTGGAACCCATGTGTGGCCGGCTAGATGTGGTGTGCGTGTGTGTATGACATCTGGACATCTGTGTGACATTAGAACATCCCCAAGCCCTTGCTTGGCACATCAGTGAGCATTAGGCACCATTCACAACCCTGGATTTGCTCAGTAGAGTAGGACCCCCAGCTGCACTGACTGCAGGAAAGGGATGGTTCCCATGCCTGTGCACACAGCCCCCACCTAGGGGGGGACCAAGACTTCTCCAGGCAGAGGCCCTGATACTCCCCCTCTCCTCCAAGTGAATGCAATTCAGTTGCAGAGGGCCACAGACCACACAGCAAACCTCATAGCCATGCCTCTGGTTGCGGGGACATACCCAGGGTCCCAGACTCACCAGTGACAGGGCAGGGGAAGCACTGGCTTCCCTGAGCCAGACCAAAGGAGCTCATGGCTGTGGAGGCTACAGAGCCCGCCAAAACCCAATGGAGATTCCACCTGGTGGCACACATTGTACAGTGGAAAAGGAGGTCATCTCCCCTGAATGTCCTGTGCTTCACCTCCACAAGACATCAGCAGAAAGCAGGACTGGAAATGCTTTTACCACATGGTGAAATAATTTCCCATCCACAACATTTAGGAGACCCTGGGGGACAGATTCAAGGTGATGGATGTTCAGACCCTCTAGCATCCTCTGGACCTGCTGGTACCTCCCAGCAGAGCTGGGTGTGTGTGGAGAAGCCTGAGGGATGTTAGCTAAGTGCACGCACCTCTCTACAGTCCTGATGGGTTACCCCAAACTTGTCTGGAGCTCACAGTAGTGTTCCCCATAGCAAGAACATCTGAGCAGGACCCAGGGAACCTACAGGGCAGAGTGAAAGTCCCTTTGCTCCCCGGGACTAGAGCTGTATGCCTGGGGGGCCCCAGGGTGCTGTTTGGGGACAGCATGTCCTGCTGAGTTGATGGACAGCATTTGTGGCGGATATGAAAGCGCCACTGAAGAAAGGGCAGGAGCTAAAGATAAAAAAGGGATGTGGCCCAGATCCTTTCACAATAACCCTTGCAGCAAACTTCTGCTTCTCCTCATGGTCATTTCCAAGCAGGACGCTGGTGTGTAGTGGTCCATCTGTGCTCCACCTGTGCAACAAGAAGCTTAAGGTAAGAGCAAGACATCCCCTACAGGTAGGAGCACATGGGAAACCTGGGAGCACCAGGGTGACAGTTACCCTCTGCATCACTGACACTTCGCTTTGGCTTGGGGCAGAAAAGAAAGGGGGCTGCTGGGCTGAGGGTGGTGGAGATCCCTGATCCCCGACCCCTCCTGCTCCACCTGGGGGAAGAGGGAGATAAAAAGGGGACATAGTCCAGAAGTGAGATCAGGGACTGGGCATCAGTCTGAAAGGTGCCCTGGGGGTGCTCTCCTGCCCTGAGATACTCTTGTCATCTGCCTGGGCCCTGGCTGGGAGCTTGTGGATCAGTCCTTGTACCTGCTGCATCCAAATCAGAGCTTCTGTGACTGAAGCATCCAACTTACCAACCTCTTTTCCTGCTGACACCAGAGTTTCAGTGCTGGGAAAGTCCACCTGAGGCCAGAGAGTGGGGATGGGGTGATGTGATATCCAGATACAGCCCCCAAATGCCCAGTGCTTACCACACATGTACCTGCACCAGGAGCTGGGGGAAGGAGCAGAGAGGGCAGATGGAAGATGGGATGTCAGGGACTGGAAGTCTAGATGACTGTCCCAGTACGGCTGGGATGCTTCTGGGATGAAGCAGGTGTGTGACAGGACCCAACAGGACCCCACAGGGGTTAGGAGGGCAAGTTTGGGGATTTCATTGCCATCCTCAAGGACTAAAGCTGTACCTCAGATACGCAGATGGAAAGCAAGAGCTATCCCTTTGCAGGTGATGAAACTGCTCTGGTCTGGGGAAGGATTTTATCCTGCAAGTGTGGTCCTAAGATGGGATGGAGAATTTCTCCTCTGAGGGAGCACTGGGGACTCGGAGCAGTGGAGACTCAGAGCAGTAGGGACCTGCAGCACATGCCCATGGCAGCAGTACAGCCAGGCTGGACATCAGACCTCTGGGACAGGCTAACCTGTCCCCAGATATTCATATAGCTGAAGCTCTGGGCACTTGTAAACTGGTAATTTAAGAATGGGAAGAGATTGGCAAGCCCTCTCACGCCCAAAGGTGCTGGTCCCTCCAAGGTCATCAGCAGAGCAGATTTGGCTCTGCAGCAGAATGTTTTCCCTCCCTGATGGTATTGTCCAGAAGTGCTTCTAGTCATCATCCTCCAGAGCAGCACAGAGTGCCTTCCCCATCCCTCCCACTGCCCAAGGCAAGCCTCTCAACATTCTTCTGTGCTCCAGCAGATGCAGACCATGTGGGCAATGCTGATCTGCCTGGCTGGAGGGCAGCTTGCAAGTGCCACACTCTGCAAGACCTATGGAGCCATCCCAGGCATCCCAGGGTTACCAGGACAGCCTGGCAGCAATGGCAGAGACGGGGAGAATGGCGTAAAGGGCGAGCAAGGTAAGGAGGAGGCTGCAGGTGGGGAAAGTGTCATTTTGTGAATCCCAAGAGCAGGAAAACACAGTGCCAGGCACATAGTCCTAGGAAAGCAATCCATTTTCCACCAGTCCCTTTGGGGTGTTATCAGGTGGGGGTGATGCTTGGAGATGGAAGACGCTGGAGAGACCAGAGCACCCCAAGGAACCTAGGGAGGGAGGGTGCATGAGACCAAAGGGTGTCACACCTGCCGGGTGGGCAGAGGTCTCTGTTGTCCCGCACCCCAGAGCAAGTACTGGCAGTTTCCTTCCCAGTGCACCCTCTGCAGATCTGTGGTGCTCGACAGGAATTGCAATGACTTTTCATCCTGCTTTTTAGGTCCCCCTGGCCAGGTGGAGCACGAAGGAGACATGGGGGAGAAGGGAGACCCAGGAGAGCCGGGGTACCCTGGGAAGATTGGCCCCAGGGGCCTCCCAGGTTCAAAGGGATTACCAGGTCCCATGGGACCCCCTGGCCCTCAGGGGGACTCTGGTGATTACACGTCCACCCTCAGGTCTGCCTTCTCCGCTGCCAGGACAATCAGCTCCTACCCACGCCGGGAGCACCCCGTCCGCTTTGACCGCATCATCACCAATGAGAAAGGCCACTATGAGAACCGGTATGGCCGCTTCATCTGCCAAGTCCCAGGCATCTACTACTTCACCTACCACGTCACCTCCAGGAGCAACCTGTGCCTCAGTGTGAAAAAGGGCCGGCGCAGCAGCAGGGGTGAGAAGGTGGTGACCTTCTGTGACTACGTGCACAGCAGCTACCAGGTCACCACAGGCGGTGTGGTCCTCAAGATGGCAGTGAATGAGTCTGTTTGGCTGGAGCCAACAGAGAAGAACTCCCTGGTGGGGATCGAAGGGTCTGACAGCATCTTCTCCGGCTTCCTGATCTTCCCTGAGGCTTAGTCCACTGATGGTGTCTCTCTGCAGCCCTTTCCCTGCTGCTGGCTGGCCCCTGCAGGGTTAAGGACTCCCCTAGAAATGACTCTTTGCTCCAGATTTGGTGCCCTAAGCCTGTTGCTGGCATTCTTGCACATTAAATGACAGCTCCTTGAGCTGCTGGTTCCTTCCTGCCTAGGATTTGCCTCTTTCCCCACAAATAAACGCTCAGATACCCAGGGCATTGCCTCTCACACCCCTGGGTGCAGCCTGGGCTCATTACTACCTAGCAGAACCAGGCAATTCATGCAGTTCCTGCTGCAGCCCAAGATGAGTATCTGCTTCCAGAGCCACCCAGAAAAAGTCCCAGCCCAGGGTTAAGAAAACACGGAAAGGAAGCCTAGTGTCTAGTGGGGGGTGGGACACACCACATAGCAGGAAAACTGGGGCCACTGTATACTGGTGGTAGATGGGGAGGTGCTGGAGATGGTGCTGTACTGGAGAGCCCGAGGGCTGGTAGGAGCTGGGAATGCCAGCCTCTCTTAAACTTTTTTTTTTCCTAGTAGTGACAATAATATCCACAGAAGCTTGTCAAAGCTTGTGACAAGATGAACCAGCTGTACATGAGGAAGCCAGAGCTTGATGCCATGATGGAAGAGGTGTAGGACACATGGCCATCCGCTGGTGCAGCCAGGCAGGGTCCAGAGCAGCTCCATAACCCCAGCAGAGGACTGACACATGCAACTCCTACAGCACAGCCAAGCCTGTCCCTGGAGATCCAAGGACTTCCAGATGAGTAAGAGCTGAGGAACCCAAAGGATGCCTCTGTGCCTGGGGCAGGTGACAATCCAGTGTTGCACCTGGCTGGGGGTTTGCCTACAGCTCCCAGCCCAGCCATGGCAGGTGGTACCAAGAGCTGTGGGGTGTGAAGGCGTGAGGGTGTACACAGGGTGCTCAGGATATAGGAGATTTTTTGTGGGGATCTGGGATTTGAAAGGGGTTGGCTGAAAGAGATCACAGGATCACAGAATGGTGGGGTTGGAAGGGACCTCTCGAGACCGTCTAGTCCAATCCCCCTGCCAAAGCAGGGTCACCTAGAACAGGTTGGATAGGCATACAGCCAGATGGGTTGTGAATCTCTCCAGAGAAGGAGACTCCACAGCCTCTCTGGGCAGCCTGTTCCAGTGCTCTGCCACCCTCACAGTAAAGAAGTTTTTCCTTATGTTCAGATGGAATTTCCTGTGTTCCAGTTTGTGCTCATTGCTCCTTGTCCTGTCACTGGGCACCACTGAAAAGAATCTGGCCCCATCCTATTGACACCCGCCCTTTAGATATTGATAAACATTGATGAGATCCCCTCTCAGTCTTCTCTTCCCCAGGCTAAACAGACCTAGGTCTCTCAGCCTTTCTTCATCAGAGAGATGTTCCATTCCGTTGATTATCTTTGTAGCCCTCCGCTGGACTCTCTCCAGCAGTTCCTTGTCTTTCTTGAACTGGCAGGCCCAGAACTGGACACAGTACTGGGCACAGATGATGATAAAAGGTCTTGGCGTGGGGGGCAGTAGAATATGGGCTGGCTTTTATGAAGCATTGTTATTGAGCTCTCGGGCCCTTCTTATGGGTCCAGAGGTGCACAGTTCTGGACTGCACAGGTCTCCCTGCCCTGTGACTGGTGCTGGTGCTGCCAGCTTGAAGGCTCCAGCATCTGTCCGGGATGATTTGCCGGCAGGTGGCACTGGAGACTGGATTAGCCCTCACGTCGGCAGCGGGAGCATCCTCGTCCCAAAGGCTGGGAGGGCAAAGCTTGCAGGGACCGGGCAGAAGTGTGAAGCTCAGCTCTGCCTTGACGGTAAGGTCTGGGAGGAGGCACTAGGCAGGATTAGTGCCGCCTCTTGCAGTCCTGCGTTAATGTTTTGTCCTTGCCACCTCGTTGCTTGGTCTTTCACCCAGCAAAATCTGTGGCTCCTGTTGCCAGGAGTGCAGCCATCCCGTGGCCCCATCCCTCCACCTTCTGTCAGAAAGTCAGGGCAGAGATGTTTGATGTTGCATCCCAAAGCTCTCCCTGTGCAGGAACACTGAGCTGCTTTTAAAACGCAACTGCAACGCTCATGCCGTTTTGCAGTTGGAGATGCAGCATCCCCAAAAAAATCAGGTCAGCAGGTCAGGTGGAGGAAAAGAGTAGGTTTTTGACCCCCAAAACAGAGGCTGGGCAGCATACATCAGCTAAGTCTTCTGAACCCTCAGCAGGCCTGCAGGAGACACCAAACCGAGGAGCAGTCGATACGCTGGAGGGCTGCCATTCAAAAAGCTTTGACAGGCTGGAGGAACTAGCTGACAGGAACTGACTGACATTTAACAGAGGTAAACGCAAAGTCCTTCCTCTGGCGTGGGATAACCCCATGCAACAGGACAGGTAGGGGCAGGAGAAAGCTTTGCAGGATGGGATCTGGGATGCTGGTGGACAGCAAGTTGAAGCTTTCTGCCTTTCTGAGTAACCAATATAATAATTTTGAACTTGTGAAAAGTTCTTTGTCAGGGCCTTTTTTGAAGTGGAGCTGGTTTTATTTTAAAACTAATGTCTGACCTAACCCCAGCACAAGCCAAAGTGTTTCTAGGGTCTTGGCTGTACCTGGAGAGAGTCAGAGGGCAGTGCAGGTACCAACTGTCTCTAAAGTGCAGATCACTGTGCTTACGCAGCCAGAAAACAGAGGTGCACAGGGCATTGCGTCCTCCCGTGGGTCTCAGCCAGCACTCAGCAATGCCATCTCAGGCATTAGCTCCATGGGACAGCAGCTGCCTGCTCCCCTGAAGCTGCCACTGCATGGGCCATGGAGCAGCACATCCCTCAGGTAACCGAAATGGATGAGAAAAGGCGCCAGGCAGCCTTGAGCAGCTGGGGCAGGTAGTGGTCCATGCAAGATCACTGTTCAGTTCTTCCAGGGGTGCTCAGTGAGGGCAGTGGGTTTCTGACCCTGTAGGAAGCCCTAAAAGCCCCAAGCCTCCAAAGAGAGAGGCACCTCCCCAGGACAGCTGGAGAGGACTCCCTCCTCTCAAGTTATTACAGTGCTCATTGGGGCTGGAGCCAAAATGCAGGTGCCCCCTCCCACAGGACTATCCACAGCAGGAGCCTGGATTGCTGCCCTGAGGGAGAAAGCCTCTGCAAGATCCTCAGTAGCGCAGTGGTCACAGCAAGAAAGATGTGGGCAGCTAGATGCTGTGCTGCCAGTCACACATTGCCTGCTTGGTGTTACCCAGGAAACGCAGGACTGCCACAGCCCTGCTCTCAAACATCCCTCGCCCACCACAGTGGTGCATAATTAATTATTCCATGCAAAACAAAGCAACCTTGGAACAACACAACCATTAACAGGAGAGTTGGAGAGAAACCTGTTGCAGGATCAGGTGCAGCCTGGTGGTGAAGACACCAGACAGGGAAAGCTCAACATCCACTGTCTTTCAGGGAAAGGACCAATTTGCATCTTTAGTTAATTCTTTACATCTTACCCATGAGCACCTGTCACCCACCAAATTTTAACCTGGACACATCTGCACCTATTAAATAGATTTGCAGATTTTGTTCTCACCTGGGACCTGACAGACCTGTCCCAGTGCTCTGTGCATGCTCACTCTGCCCTGCCTGTGCTCTCCTTGTGCTCACTCACACCAGCCTGTGCACACTCACACTGTGCATGCGTGCGTATGCATGCTGCTCTGTGCGCATCCTTGCTGCTCTGTGCATGCTTGCACGGGGCACCCGTGTGCACTCGCCCTGCTCCGTGCACACACTTGCTGCTGTGTGTGCACTCTCACTGCACGCTCATCCCGCTCTGTGCATGCTCACTATGCTCTGCATGCTCTCTGCAGATCTGCCCTGGCACACATGTTCTGCGGCTCTTCTCTCCCTATTTCTTCATTTTTTTAAATGGCACCATAGGTGAAACTGGAGCAGCAAACCCTCCCCGTGGTCAAGCCAGAGCTAAGCCGTAGAGCTTCACCAGGTGGTGCTGTGACTCTCGTCTGTGGAGCCGGTCCTCCGCCAAGGTCTGGGATGTGCCCAGACAGAGGTCACAGATGTTCAGCAGATGCTCTGGTAGAAGTTGAAGCGGATGGTGTTTCAATGTGACTTCAGATCAGGAGTTTTAGGGTTAGAAGTCTTTTGCCAAGCTGCAGCTAAGTAGTCGTGTCTCTAACCTGCTTTTGCCTCTGTGCTGGAGGTCGCACAGACTCGGTGAGCCAAGCAGGACAGAGAGCTAACTGGGAGCACAGCCATGTCACCCAGTCACCCTGCCCCATCACATATCCAATGGAGGTGTCCAGTGACACCACAAAGCAGCAAGGGTTAAGGTGACTTTCTGGGGACTCCCTGCAAGCAGGCACTGGTTTGGTCCAAAGCTCAATTGGAGCAAATCCACTAACGTGCAGACATGGGTACAGAGCTGTCAGGATTTTAAAATAAAAACTTCTTATTTCAAGGCATATAGCAACAGGGATCAGCAAGAATATCACACGGAGGTTTTCCCTGCATCATCTAGCTGGGGTTTTGGGGGTTTTCTCTGTGCCAAAGCTCCAGTCCAGCCGTAAGCAGGACTCTGGCAGGAACTGATGTGGTGGAGCATGCTTAGGTGCCTAGCAATATTCATGGAAAGTGAAGCTGAGCTGGAGAGATCAAAGCATGATCATGCTGTTTGTCAGTAAGACTGAGCCAGGGATGTCGGTCCCGCAGTCTGATCTAACATCACTAACAAACACCGTGGCACTTGCAAAGGTGCTGATCCATTTGTGCTCAGCCTGGTCAGTCCTCAGTACCTGCTACTCAAGGAAGAGACCTTCCTAAACCATCCCTGGCTGGACTCAGTCCTTGCTGGCAACATCATACAGCCACAGCCATGCTGCCTGGCACGTCTTCTAGAGGCCATGTACTGCAGCCTCCCATGCAAGCCCTGCCTAACAGCCTTTCTCCCATGTAGCTCATGAGGTTGCTCCTAGATGCAGGCATGTTTTTCCTCTGCCAGCAGCTCCCTTCTGAACAGCCCACAAAAGTTTCCTTCCCTTCAGCCTCCCAGCACCAAGGTGCAGACACTGCTGCCAAGCTGGCAGCTACTCACCATCTCCTCTGCCCTTGGGCAGTGTTGTGTAGTGAGATGTTGCATTTTTTTGGTGTTCTTCCTTCCCTCCCCTTCCCCAAACCGTAGTATCAAGCATGAGGTGTATGGAAACCCCTGCATGGGTTCACTGCAGTGCTACGATGCTGGTCTGCCCCGGGAGGAGGTGTTACTGGGGCAGCGCACCGGACTCTGCTTGCTGCAAGGGTTGCACACACGAATGGGACACAGCAGAACCAACTCAGGTTAGGTGGAGACTGAGGCCACTTGCATCACTTCACTGTCGGTGGGGCAGGAGCTCCCTGCATGGGTCGCCTGGGCCTACCAGCTCTACTGGAGGATGGGACTGGTTGCAACCTCAGTGGGACTTGTGGAGTTTGACACAGCAGGAACCAGTCTGAGACAGGGAGGGGAGTTCAGACAATACCTCCTATCCCAAATCTAAACTCAGGGCTTCTGATAAGTTTGTTTCCCCCATCTTCACTCAGGCTTGCATTTGTATTTGAATGGGAAGGAGCAATTGCTTCTTTTGCCTGGAGCAACACAGACTGGCTTGTCTCCCACTTTGAGCTGCACAGGGAATTCCTGCTTTTCCTGGCCCCTCTGCGTGGACTGGGAGCTGCGGAGGCTCTGCTCTGGTCCGGTCACAAAGGGGTTAAGTCCCAGCCCTTTTTTTTCTGCTCGGCCTCCTTATGAGGAACAGCCTTTGCGGGGCTGCAGAAAGGCTCTTTCTTTCCCCAGCAGATCTCTGGGAATGAAAAGTCTGTGTTCCAGATATTAAATTACTCATAAAATAGTTGGCCTGTCCCCGAGGCGGCTCCACAACCCCCCCAGCCCCCGCCGCCTGCTCTGACGGGCTGCTGATGTGCATCTGCATGTCACCTCCTGCTACAAGGTCAATCTCTCCAATTTAAAGCAGCAACGTTGGAAAGCAAACCAGATTTCAGCCGGAATTAGCTTCAAATGGAGCATTCAGGGGACTCGTGCTGGGCAGGGAGTGCAGGAGGGGAAGGACCAGCAAAGCTGGGGTGTGGGGTGGTGTCATCCTGCTGCGGCAGCACCCTGTGTCAGGG
>VYXH01001339.1:67015-88085 GCA_013397275.1 Burhinus bistriatus | reverse complement strand
CACCCCACGCAACCCTGGGGCTGGATGGAGGAGGCAGGGATAATGCCAGGGGATAGGATGCTGGAGCATCCCTAACGCTGTGGTGTGGGGTGTATGTGGGCAGTGGGATGGGAAGGGCTCAGTCCCTCACCCCTTTGCAGCTTTTGCAGCCCTGTCTCATGACCCTGGGTGGTGGAGAGCCATTTCACCCCTGTGGGAGGCTGCTTGGACCAGCGCGGCCATCGATGACCTACAATCTGGCACGGGTGCGAGGCGGGGCAGCGGGGCCGAGGTTTCCATGGGGATGTGCGGGGATGGGGAGCCTGGCCAGCGTTCAGCTCCAGGCACAGCTCTCCTCGACGTCGGGCTCGGCTCCTTCCGCTCCGCTTCCCGCTGCCTCCCGCCCTCCTGCTGCCCAGCGCCTGCCGGCAGCCAAGCAGCATCTTCCCCGGCCTCCGTCCTAGTGTGGAGCAGCAGCAGAAAGGGATGCAGGAGAGCCTGGTGGGGTACAGCGTGGCCCCACTTGTCCTGGGGGGGACACCTGTGACTCCTTACCCCTTGGGGGATGCATCTCAATGAGCTTGGGTTTGCCCCTCCACCTGTGCTTGCAGGCTCTCCCCCCGTGGTGAGACCACCCCCGTGCTGAGGATCCTCTGCTGTGGTGCAGGACTGGACTGTTGGCAAAACTCCAAAACCAGCACTGGTGATGTGACAACGTGGGTCTGGGAGAGCCCCGCACAGCCCTGCTCTCCTCTGTGGAGGTTTTCTGTGTTTCACAAGAACAAGGAAAGGCAGACCTTTTTTTCTTTCCTTCCACTACTGGCTCCTGGGAGTGTCTGGGGACAAATAGGTGATCCCCCTGAATGCCTCAGTTTCCCCACAGGGAGGAACATACCCTGCTGTGTTGCATACCTTGTCCTACCAGCCTCGCTGGAGAGGTATGTGGGTTTCAGCCCTCATTTTGCAGTACACGCCAGGAAGATGAGCCGTGATCTCAGCCTGTGTGAGGCTGTGAGACAAGCCCCAAGCCCCATCCTTGTCACATATGTAGCCATGTGCCTCACATGACGCAAGTCAGAGGCTCATGTGAATTAATACACAGGGCACGTAGCAGGCATATGCACCAAATGTAAACCACACAAACACCACGCAAAGCACAGCACACTTTCAGCATGCAGTGCGAGAGCAACGCATGAGCAGGCTGGGCAGTCAATACCAGGATGGAAGAGTCCAAGATTGCTCTCGACAGCCTCTCACTGCCCTGAATCTTGCATTTACATGCAATGGAAAAAAAAAAAAAAAAAAAAAAACAACACAAAATAACCCAAAANAAAAAAAAAAAAGGCAAGCAAGACAGCTAGGAGCCCACAGCACAGCGAGATGTGGCCATGTGCAGCCTCGCGAGGGCTGCTGCGCTGCAGAAGGGCCCCTGGGGAATGCGTGCAACATGCAGGGACACACATACCTGAAATACCTATCTGGTTTTTGAACAGGGATTATCTACAAGCCTGCAGTCCTGGCTGACTCGGAAAGAGCAGGGGCTAGAGCCCTAGGGTGAGGGCTCAGAAAGCAGCCCCCAAAGGCTGAATGCCGCTGCCCAGTGCTCCTTCTGTTCCCATTATGTGCCAGGAGAGCTTTTGTCTGGGGATGCTGGCATGTGCGGTCACCAAGGAGACGGGAACAGCGGCGGGTCATCAGCGGCGCTTCCAGACAAGCCGGGAGGGAGCCGGACAGCCCTGCACGTCCCCGAGCCAGAGGATCCTGCCAGCAATGCTGGGCTGGAGCTGCACACCCGCCGTGGGCTGCAACGCCCAGTGTCCTCTGCTGTGCGAGGTGACGCTACGTCATGGATCCAACCCTGCAGCCTGGGGATGCCAATGGGGGAAGAGGCTCAGCATGCTCTGTGAACATGAGGGTTTTGTGCAGAGTTTTGGGTCCTGGAGAGCCCCCGGCTAACAGTACCAAACACCAGCTGTGGTAAGTCTCCAGCATCCACCAAGACCTGGACTCTGCTCCTGTGATGATACCTGAGCTCTGCCTAGCGCTAGGGTGGTTCTACCGGTGCCGCCAGCTGCCTGCAGTGAAGCATGGTCCCTCAGGATGCAGGGGGAGAGCATGGGCCACTCTGGGTGCAGTCCTGGGTGCCTCATCCCCACCCTGGGTGCTGGCCCTGCACATAGAAGAGATCCCTGGAGAAAGGCACGGATCAGCTGGCCCTTCCCAGCCCAGGATAGTCTCCTGGGGCAGGCTGGGTTGCCAGGAGTAGGCCATCTTCTCTGTTTCTAACTGTGTGGATCCACCACAACTGCTCCAACTCTGTCCTCAGGCTCAGAATGAGTCCTAGCAGTTCTTTGGACCTTCATTCTCCACCTCCACCATGCCTGTCCCTCAGGCTTTCTAAAAAGCAAGTCCTAGGAGCTCAAGCTGTAGGCCAAACAGTGTTTTGCTAGCAGCATTTCATGCTTATTTTGTTTTGATTCAGAGGAGGACCTGAGTCCTCACTGAACAGAGAAAGAGGGGAAAGAAAAGCCTTTTTGAAAGAGAAACAAATGCCAGGGGAGTTTGTGAAATGATGTAGTATCCTTCTGCCTTCACAGCCCCAACATGAAGACACCAACAATCGTCCCAAAAGGCCATGGAGACAGATGCTCCTCTCATTTGCCAGGCTGGGACCTCAGGGGAGGATGCAGCCCAGGATTGAGAATGAAAAGGTGGACTGGGAGTTATCCAGGAGGCTTGTCCTCCTCCTCCAAGTAGACTTCCTCATGATCATGTGGCTCCCATCAGGGTTTTGTGTGGTTCATTCTCCATTTTCAGCCTTTTCCCCTTGTTTTCTTTTTCCCCTAGTAAAATGCATTACAGGAACATTGCATGTGTCTGAATATTGTGTCTTCATGACCCCAAGGACCTCTACTAAAGCATCCGAGCACCCTGAGCCCAGGCAGACAGAAGCATCACCCATTTATTATTATTGCATTTTGGTTTCTGATTCTGGATTCAATGCATTCAATTTTTAAAGGCAGCTTGTGTTGTTCTGGGTTTTGCTCATTTTTTTCCTAGCAGCATTAAAATGTGGGTGCTGTCAAATAACCACCATTTCCCTAAGTTGCATTTCTTATTTAGTGTCCAAGTTTCTTTCTTGACCATAGTTTTGATGCAACACCACTTGTGTCTAGGAGTGCTCGGAGGGACTGACGTAAATGTCAGAGGAGACAGGCAGTGCCCCCCCAGGTTTCCTTTAGCAATTTTCAGCCGTGGAAGATCAACCTCCAGCCAAATGAGCCGGGTTCAGCTGCATGTCTGGTTGCTCACAGTGTGGCACAACTACTTGACACAGCTTCTCGTCACAGCCTGCGAGCTTCAGTGGAGGTTAAAGCAGCTCTGCCTCTGTGCAGGACCACCAAAGCACCCTCCTTCATCCCTACTTCTGGACTCTAAGTCCCACTGTCAGTGTGGTCCTGCAGTCCTCATGCTCTGATGCATCTGCAGGTGCATCCTTCCTGCATGCCCTGTTTGCCGAGTCAAGGTGATCTACTGCAGAAGAAAGGCTGTGCAAAAGAGGGTTTAGGTTCAGTGGTTCCTTTTGGCCTGGGACAATGTCCATTACCTGTCAGCAGCTCATGGTCCAGCAATGTGGATCCTCTGGTGTGTAGTAAGTAGTCAGAAATTGCACTGAAACCCTGTATTGGAGATATTAAAGATTAACATCTTCAGTGTGTGCTTTCTGGAGTGGATTTTCCAGTGTCTGGTAAGATACTGAAGCTCTTGCTGACACCTTTACACAATTTGGTTAAACAGTGAGCAATCCAGGCTGTTACTCATCTCAGCCAGCCTGTTGCCCCCCTGCCAGGACCATGCAAGCTTGGAGGCCACCTTAGCTGGGGCAAGATGCCTCTGCAAGCATCCTTAGAGCCACGTTTCATGGTGCATGGTCACTTCACCTCTGGCTGCTTCAAACGTTTGTCTGCGAGACACAGCACATGCACTACACTTGCACTGGAAATTTTCCTGGGCCTGACATATTTGTCATATAACTGCCTTTGTGTAGCTGGCAAGCAAACAAGGGGACATGTTGGAACACAGATCAGAGTAAGGAGGGTGATAGGTATGCTTGTGCGTTCTTCCATTTCCAGCCCAGGCATATGCTTCGGGGCCCTGTTGTACGCCCTGAAAATCCAAGACAAGGCACAGGGGCAAGCGCATGTTTCAGGGTGGACTGTTTGACATCTCTGAGCTGCTGAGGCTATTGTGCAGCTTGTTTTTGCTTCCCTCTTAACTGAGGACTGTCTGCTGCAATACAAAGGGCAAAATGCCACAGCAGGAGATGGCTGTGCTCGAGCCAGGAAAACCCAGCCGACATTTTCCTCCTTCCCTGGCTTTACCACTAGATGTCATAGGAAAAGCAACATTGCCGGCCCTGTTCGGCTCTCCGGGATGGGATTTTGGGGGGCTAGCAGGTCCTCCTCCAACCGCTGGACATGCATCATCTTCCCAGCCTCTGCCTCGGTGGCCCTTGCAGGGCTTTGTCTGTCTGCAGAGCCCCGGGAAAAACCATAGCCGGGGATTCAGGGTTCAATGGACATTGAAATGCAACTGAAACCCTTTTTTCCCAGCGCCTGGCTAAGCCGCCTGCTCGGACCCTCCCAGGAGGGAGCTGCACGTCACCCTTTCTCAAAGGGGCGACGCTGTCATGCCGGGACCCGCAGCACCTACAGCAATATGGTCCCCTCAAACAAGTCGGACAAACAAGGCCTTTATAGGCACATTCTTTTCTTCTGGAGTGGAAAGGAGAGAAGCCGGGGGAGAACTCGGGGGCGTCCCACAGCAGCGGAGCAGCACACAAAGGCTTGCAATGAAAGGGGCGCCAGCAAATCCTCTTAGGGGCTTCACTGTGTGCACATTCATATTCCAGCCCCATCTGCCGGGGGGGATCCCCAGGAGCGGGGAGGGGGAGAGGGGCTCTCCCTGCCCCACGCCGCCAAAGCAAGCAAAGTGCATTCAGGGAGTGAGAAAGGGATGAAAAGGAAGAAAGGCCGTGCCACGCCGGTGCAGAGCCTGGTGGTAAATGCAGCTCTGGCGACGGGGGGGGGGTTTCTCTTAGGGGGGGAAGGGGGAGGTAGCTTTGGCGGGGGCTGTGTGAGCACTGGCCCCCCCTTGGCCCCCAGTGATGAGATGGGAATGGGGGGGGGAGCCTTCACAGGGGAGCGAGGTGGGCAGGGCAAGCGCCTGGTGCCTCTGGGTGTAAGAGTGATGCTGGATTCCCTGGCACAGAGGAACACCCTCCATGGTGCCTTGACTGGTGCCGACCTGGCGGGAACTGGTGGGAGGGCAGAAGGGTGGAGGTGACCTGGCCCTCTGGGAAGCCAGTGTGCTCATGATGGTGCTCGATCCCACACGAGCCGAGCCATGCTGGGGCATCGTAGCCCTGCTGCACAACTCCCGGGGGATTAGGGAGCCTCATGGGGCTCTGGGCAGGCTCACAGGCATCCAGCATCACAGAGCCCTCAGAAGCCAGAGTAATGGCATGTTTCATGCAGATGAGGTCAGGAGGACAGGATCCTACCCACCATCCTACCGTCAGAGTGAGAGCAGATGCCTGTCATTTCATCGATGCCAGCACTTGTCAGGACCAGAGGAACCGTGCATGGGGCCACAGCCTGGCACCCAGTCAGGGGAAGGAGATCCTTGTGTCTGTCAAGGCAGTGCTTTAGTTCACTGGGGCTTTCAGAGACCAAACAAAGCTAACAGGACTTGAGTTTCTTCCCAAGACAAAGGAAAGCCAGGGATACTTTTAGCGTGGTCTGGAGAAACCATCTGTCCCTCCCTAGATGCAGACAATAAAGGTGACAGTAAATAACACAGTAAATAATACCACTTCTAGGTGCTGCAGGACAGCAAACGTCCTGTCTCCCATGGGTTTGCACTTGTTGGACCCGTCCTTTTTCCTGCCTGTCCTGCAGCCTCAAGTCTCTTTGCATTGTGTGTTGGAGAGTACAGGAATGTGTCTAAACTGAGTTAGTCTACATCAGGGATTTGCTCTCTGCTTCCCCAGGCTCGGGGCAGCCACACTCCAGTACTCAGACATGGGTGAGCAGATCAGGAAGGTTAGGCCAATGTGGCTGCTTTGGAAAGCCCACCCAAAGGAGATGGGAGCTCTGCCTAGGCTTGGACACAGCAGGGAACGGAGCTCAAGCAACTTAAGCCCAGTCTAAGTCTTCAGCCTCTCTTGGGGACGACTGATGTGCTTGCCTAGTGATGCCAGTGACTTGCACATACTGCAGTAGTATGGAGAGAGTGGGGAAGACGTGATGTTCTCTCTTGCATGGCTGAGGATTTAATTACTGCAGCTAAGGCAGCTTGTGTCTTTTTCTGGCCTGGCGCCAGTCCAGTCCAGGGAGTGGTCCTTCCTCTCTGGTGGCCTGGAGCCAGTGCTCCAGGAGCCCTTCCAATTCTGTTCTGATGTGGTTGGGTCATGCACTGGGAGAACATCACTTTCCTGCAGCTGGGTGGGGATGTCAGGGAAGGAGGACAAAGTGTTGGAGAAGCAAAGAGGATCAGGGTGCCCCAGGCTGTGTTAGGTCTCTTTGGGAGGCAGTGGAGCAGAGAGACATGAGCAGGAGTGGGTTGAGGTTGAGATGTGGCTGCTTTGGGCAGTCCTGTTAGGGTCCCTGAGGCTTTCAAGCATGTGGCTAAGGAAAGTGTGCAGGGGTGAAGCAGTGGCAGCTACTTCCCACCTGGGGGGCTCCAAAGCCCTGTGATCAGAGGTGGATAGCAATAGGTATGTCCATTATCTGGAGGATGCTCTTCTCTATTGCATGCAGAAATTACTCGTGAGCAGGTCGGGTAACTCCTAATGCCAAGCTGGTGATGAAAGTCAGACAGTCTGTGTATGGCTTTCCAGGGTGAGACAGTGTGAGACACAAACAGCGACGGACTGAAGGAGATAAGGAAGATGAAGGATAAACAGCCTCTCTGGAGGGCATCACATGCCACCCACACCGGTCTGATGAGTGATGCCGATGCAAAGGGCTTCACAATGCATAACCTGAGCTTGTGGTGTAATCTCAGACCCTGCGGACTACCTATGTATCCATCCAGCTAGCCAGCTGATTCACCAGCACAGCACGGTCCATTCAAATTGTGGAAGGAAATGTCTGTAAGAGGGACTCACAGGTATGGTCAATTTAGCTGCTCAATGTGACCATCAGATAACTTTGAGCTGTGGCTGGCCTGGATGCATTTGGAAGAGCCAGCTGGAGCAGTTCTCCCACAGGCGGGAGAACAAGTTGCGTTTGTCCCGCCTGGCTATTCCAAAAACTTTGTGAGGCTTGTGGGAGGAAGGAGGGGTGCAAGAACGTCATTGGTGACTTTCTACTGGCTATCCAGCATCAGTGCAATAGGATAAGTGAAGTGAATGAAGTCAGAGAGCAAAACACTCAACTTGTGCACAGTGCCTCCTCCGCATGCACCAAACATGACCTACGTGTCCACCTATGTCTTTGCAGTCTATCAACCCTGAGAGCTCCCCCATGCCACGACTCATCACAGGGGGAGATGTCAGCCCTGCTTTCCACGTCAGGGCTGGGAGTGCTGCATGACAACACCTCTCACCCTAAGGAAGAGGCTCCTAGCTTTCTCCCCTGCCATTGCTGNGCCTCCTCCGCATGCACCAAACATGACCTACGTGTCCACCTATGTCTTTGCAGTCTATCAACCCTGAGAGCTCCCCCATGCCACGACTCATCACAGGGGGAGATGTCAAGCTTTCTCCCCTGCCATTGCTGTCGGACAAAGGAGCTGACTTAGCCCTAGGCAGTTCCTCTTGCCCCAGCTAAACCTGCACTTTGCAAGGTGAAATAAGCCAGCAAAGGCTGTACATTCCCACCTATGGTCCCAGACCTCCTTTCTCCCTACAGGTGGCCCAAAAGCCCGTAAAGCTGAAAAACATACAAGCTGTTTCACTTCAGCTCAATTCACTTAACTTCCCATGCACTTCATTCCTCTGAAGAGCAGGCTGTCTTCTGGCAGTGGAAGAGTGCTTCCCCAGTCATACAGCAGAGCATCTCCTCTCCAAAAGCTGGCTTTGCTATGTTTCTCCCCCTGCCATGCACACACCCTGTTCTGCTTTCTCCCATGGAGAGATGTGCAGACAGGGGTGTGCTATGACCAATGCGTTCAACCATAACAACGTCACTAAGAGCTGCAGACAGAGAAAGGGAGTGTTTTCTCTTTTCCAGTTCTCAGCAAAGATGAGAAAGACCTAGCGGGCAAATGTCCATTGAACCAGCAGTCCTGAGGAATGAGCAGGGAGGGAAACACTCCACCACCTTTGCTGCCCTCTGAGTCTTTTGCATGCCCATCAGTCTGCTGAAGCTCAGGCAGGTTATGTGAGTGGATAACTGTTCTGATGGACTGAGGAGGACTGAGCTCTGGATATCAAGCAACTGCCATTTAAGTGTCAGCAAGTGGTTTTAGAGCCCTCTGTGTGCACATACCACACCACCCAGCCCTGATGTTAACAAATTGTTGGGCTGTGCTAATGCCCTTGGCAGTAAGACAGAGTTCATGAGACTTCAAGACAGGTCAGCATTGACCACCCCACAGCTCTCCACTCCTTATCCTGCCCCACTGCTGCCATCCAGCCCCTGGGCTTCCCTCTGTGCTTACAACCACTTCTCCCGATCCCCTGGACAGTACAGGAGAGATTTTCTCCATCCCATCTGCTGAGCCTGCACTTGCCTTAAATTCAAGAACATTTAGGCAGTAATATCTCCAGCCCACCTTGACCTGCTGGTCTGCATGGTGCTTAGCCACGCTCTTGGGCAGGAGCTCTCCTTTGAGGTCCGGAGTTGCTGTACCTCAGTTCAGTGTCCCCCACTGAATACGAGGAAAACTTTATGTTTCCTCAAGATTTAGGCTCAGAATGAGGAAGCCGGCTCCACAGGCAGGGGCTGCACCATCCCGGGGGCTCACAAATGCCAACACTTGTGACCACTGCCCAGGGCCAGGCTCATGTGAAGGTGCTGACTGCCTGCTGGACCAGATGGGGGCAAGCATTGATCAGGGAGAGAATGTTGAAAAAGGAGAAGAGGAATGAGTGGACGTGGCCCTACCTCACTGTGTCTGACCATTTCTGCCTACAGTGATCTACCACCCTTGTCCCCTTCACCACTGCCTCCTCAGCAGGGAAGACTTGTGATGCCCCATGAAATGCAACCAACATGCTCATGAAAAGTGCTGTCAGGGACTTATTTTCCAATGCATGTAGGTGTCTACCTGCATCATGCCCTCGGCTTCCAGGGAAGCCTCCTCATAGGAAGTGTCCTCATAGCAGAGCTGCAGGACTGAATACTTCACTGGTGCGCGACTCCTGTTGGTCAGATGCAGGAGTGCCAAAGGCACAGTGGACTGGTGCTCTATGCACCAGGAGAATCCCTCTGAGAAGGGCAGCATTAGATGTTTCAGAGTGGGATACAGTTTTTGGCATAGTCTGTTGTCAAGGGAAGTTTCCTGCCTATCAGCCTAGGTAGGAACCTTGAACACATGGGAAAAAACATTCAACAATCATCGAGAGTCGGGGTTGGGTTTTTTTTGCCTATGGTGGAAGGCAGCATATGTGGGGTTTTTTTACTTGTGTTATTCTGAAGAGAGCACTTTGAGTGTCTTCACCCTCCACCAAAAGCAGATACCCTTCTGTAGATCCTGGGGAGCTCATATCCCGTAGCAGCAAGCTCCTTGGGCAATCACAGAGCGTGTGAAAGTATATCCCTGACGAAAAGGATCAGAGATTGCATCAGAAGGCCTGCAAACATCCCCTCCTGGAGGCCAGCACAGCCTCTATGAGAGTGAAAAATGCTGCTGATTTTTTGCTATATTTGATTCCAGCAAGACGTGGGAGGCTGAGCAAGGGACGGCGTGTCAGGTGCTGTGCTTGCTGACACATGGGCAGCAGGCACTGCTTCCCCCGGGCAGGATCCGAGCAGGGCGCTTAAAGCTGCACCAGTTGCTGAATGCGAAGTGCCTGATGTTTTTCGACAACCCCCCCTTGCTCCCCTGGTTGTTGCAGGCAGTCTCTGGCTCGCCCTTCACTCGGAAGCTCTCACAGCCTCACTTCTTGCAGTCACATGTATTTCTTGTCCTAGCTCTCCTCCCCTTCCTCCTCCAGGCCTGGATCTGCTGGGAGGAGCTGCTCCTTCCCCAGGCCCCTGAAAAGCCGGTGGGCTGTGCTCCTGCAAGCAAGCACTGGGGTCTTTTGGCTGCCGAGTGATGCTCTCTTTCCACTCATGCATGGGTACAGAGCTGGGGTGACAAGTGACAGGACCCACCAACCTGCCTGGTACAAGACCAGAGCCCCGAGCAGGGGCTGGGAGGGTTGTAAATGCAATCCCACTGGTTTCCACGCTGTGTTCAAGCTGGACTCGCAGCAGCTTCTGGAGACTTCTGGCACCGGCCAACTCGCTCTTGGCAGCGCTCCTCCCTGCTCCAGGGCTGTGCTGTTTGCTTATCTAGTGCCGTGATTTAACACAGACGCAGGAACTCACACACTCTCTCCCAGTCTCCTTCAAATTACTTTATTGCTTCCTGTCAACTAGCCGAGCATATCCTGTTAATATACAATCCCCAACGAGCAGTTTTCACAGCATAATCCTCCTTCATCAGATAACACAGCTCAACTCCCGAAGGATGCCCAGTTCCGTCAGCTGGGCACCTAAGGGTGCAGGATCCCAGCACTGGGCAGGTAGTTTCTAGCAAAGTTGGGCTGCTGTCATTGTTATTTTTAAAGATAAACCCCAGTACTGCAAGAGACACCGGCTTTCTGCCAGTTTTGTGTTATTTCCACTGGTGACCTCTCTCAGCCGATGCCAAGTGCTCTGCCATACTGTGATGGCAGTGAGGGTCCTGCTGCTGGAGCCTTTCTCCCAGCTCTTGTATCCCTGCTGCCTGGGGCGATGCCCTGCTCAAGGTAAATGTCCTTATCCACCTGCAGCAGTGGGACAGCAATAGCTTCAGGTGCGTGAGAATAGCTGTTGGCTTTCCTGCTGCAAACCCAACTTCTGTGTCCCAGAGAAGGTCAGGTCATCAGATACACCTAAATCCTTGACGTGGTGGTGGTAACCCATGTGGGGGCTCTGGTCCAGCCTCCCGCTTCCAGCAGGACTGTCATCAACACTAGATCAGGGCAGACATGGCGGTGTCTGGCCAAGTCCTGGAAACCCTCCAGGGGATTTCCTGCAACCCCAGGTTTCCTTACATTGCTGCAGCCCTTGAGTGAGTCTCGGAGCTGACAGTGTCCTACCATCTGCCCTGAGGACTGTGGTGCTCTCAGAATCACTCAGTGATGTCCAGCTAGCAGGATATCTGTCAAAGGTTGTTGTTTTGAGGAGACCAGGTGTGTTTCTCCTACATGTTTCTGATCCTCCATCCACCATGCTTGGGTCCCATACTAAGACATCCCTGTGTCCTGACATTGTATTTGTAGGACATTCACACTGATGTGCCAGCTGAGCCTGTGTCCATAGTGTAAAATTAAGGAGGTCCTTTTCAGAAAATACCCTTGTGATTTTTGGATTTTGTGATCTGGAAGTGTCCTGAAGATCAGGTCACTGCAAAGCCCAGCATGTCGCATTTGCATTCCCCTTGCCTGTGCACCCCCTCTGTCCTGGTGGTGCCAGGCCCTGCTGTTCCTGGGCTGCCTGCTCTGCACAGAGGCAAATGGGCAGTGCTGCTGCAACGTGGAGAGGACAGATGGACATTGCTGGGCCCTCTGCTGTTGAGGGACAGAGTACAGTGTTAGTGAGCACAGGTGCAGTTTGGCTTTTGGGTTGCTCCAAAAGCGAACAAAGTGGGCAGATGATAGATTTGGCTTCAAGGATAGCCCTGAAGCTGTTCCTCTGCAGCACTGCAGACACTGGTTGATGACCAAGCGAGGTACATAGCTCAAGCCCAAACAGCATCTCTTCTCCCTGGGGGAGCAGATACCTGTGATAAATGTCCCTGACATAATCCACTATATCTTCTGTGGCCATTTCTTCAGCAAGTTTTGGTATTTCAGGACTCTGGAGGCTGTTCCCAGTAGGTCCCTTGTTGTGCTACGTAAACTAAAAGCCACTGTTTATGTTTGTTCCAAACATGCCCCTTGTCATCAGACTCCTCCGTTGGCCTGAGGAAAGGGAACATATGTAGCCGCATCATGCAGCTGTAGCATGACATACGGCCATATTTTTGTGGTTGTATTTTCCATTTTTTTATAGATCCTGCCCCTAGGACAGTTTCTTTGTCTGAAGTTGTTCCTCAAAGTTGAGGACAATCTTGCTGTTGGTTGTTGGTTTTACTAGCAGCTGGATCTGCCCTCAAGTACTTGTGATTCTCTCCACACTTAACACCTCATTAGCTGGAACATCCACTTACAGAGCACAGTTTTGCTGGTCTGAAAAGAAGGAAAATCCTGTTTGACTCAAGAGCAACACAGGTCACTTATCTCAGAGACATCTGAACAGCTGGTCCTGGAAATTGACTTCAAATTAAAAACCAGTTGCTAAGAAGAGTCTGTCCTCCCAGGTAAATCAGGGGCTGATTTATTTCCTCTCTAGTACGCCTGCTGAGCAATGTATTCAGCACAGAGCCAGACTGACACATCCCTACCTCCCGTATCCCAAGGTTGGAGGCCTCTGATAGCTGTACCTCCAGGGGATGGAGCACCCATGGTCCCCTTAGGGCTGCCTGCTGCTCCCCTCCTTCTGCTCCCTTGCTCCAGTGCCATGCATTAACTCTCCTGCCAAAGTCCCCAGCCCACCACTGATGCAGCAGCTCTGGCTCTTGGCAATCCCAGCGCTCCAGACAGAACAAAAACCACCTCAAGAGAGGGAAAAGCAAAGAGTTGTTTTAATTAAAACCAAATTAAAGACCACTCTGATAGCATCCTGGAGATAGTAAAGGGGATATGGCAGTCTTTGTCTCAGGAGCTGAGCTTGGCATGAATGGGGCTGGCAGCATTCATCCACGAGGATGTGCATGGAGGTCCCCATCCATGCACTGGTGCTATGTTGATGCTAGGGAGCATCTGCAGTACCTCAGTCCAGAGGTGTGGCAAACCTCCAGCATCCACAACAGCTCCTGTGGGCCCAGGAAGTGTTTTAATGGCAGAAAGGAGACAGGCTGGGGGCTGCATGAGCCCAGAAAGATCTGTATTGAAGACATCCCAACTATTTTCATTTCCATGGGTTTCCCCATGTATTATATATTCCTGGATGTCTCTTCCAAGAACTTGTCCAGTCTCCACTTGAATCCCTGTGAGTTTTGTGTATCCACAGCTCTGCTGGGGAGGTCCACAGTTCATCTCCCATCCATGGGAAGAATCATCTCCTTCACTCCTGAACTCCAGCCTTTTTGAACCTGGCCCTGAACCTCACACGTTTCATTTGACAGCCTCAATTCATTTACGGGAAAAAACAGAGAGCAGCCAGCTTGTTGCTGTGCATGTGAAGTTATGGTTGTTTTCCCCATGTGCATTGCTTATTCTCTATTACTTCCCTGCTCATCCCTATTCCTGCCACTTCTGGGCCTGTTGAAGAGACCCTGAAGGACTTACTGGTGACCTCCCTCTGCTTATAGTGCCTGCTGCTTACTCCTCTCTGCTACCATCTCTTGAGCAATTAGAAAGACAAGGAAATTCCCTCAACCCCCTGGCTGCTTGCTTCTTTAAAAAACTTGGCAAGGGACTTAATGGAAAACCTTTGGAAACCCCAGCAGATGACATGAACTGAGTGCGCTGATCTGCATGTGTTTGGCCGCTCTGAAAGGCTCTGAGGGGTTGTGGAGTCGGACTCTCCTTTGCAGAAGCCTCATGGACTGTCCCTTAACAGATAGCACTTACCCAGGTGTCTTTAACTCTGTCCACTAATACACTCTCTGCCTTGTACAAGCAGCCTTGGGCTGCAACCCTGTAGTTCTCTCTTCTTGGGACTTTTCATACAGCCTGGTGTCACGTTAGCCACCACATCACCTCTCAAGACACACGGTCACCTCCTGGTGCCAGGAAAGGGTGGCAAGGGGCTTAGCCTTCACACTGTGGCAGTGCAGGAATACGGTCCCTTAACAGATGTGCAGGAGGAATCAGCAGCCCCAGGTCCTCATGAGAGTCTCCTGAAGAAGCACTGGAAGAGAACTTTCTCAGAGACCAGCCAGGATGCTGATGCCAATGGGCCAAGAGTGTCCCAGTAGCTGCAAGGACCAAGTCTTGCATGGAAAAATGCAAAGATGCCTCCATCAGCAACACTGAAGGTCTTGATGAAAGGATGAAACCATGACCTTTCTGACCATTGCAGCCCGCTGTGCTTGGTGTGCGTGGCAGGGACCTGTGCAACAGCCTCTCTGCTGGCTCTGCTTCGTCCCGGCAGTGCCATGGCAGCGTGTTAAGGGGATGAGAGTCACCTGAGCACTTTCTTTTTGCTGGCAGGTCCCTTGTGTCATCAGGGCAGCAACCCAGAGAACAGATGGACATGCTGTTGCAGGGACAGCCGCGCTCCGTCCATCTTGGCTAATTGGGCAGCCTTTCC
Organism: Burhinus bistriatus; assembly: GCA_013397275.1. NCBI lineage: Eukaryota > Metazoa > Chordata > Aves > Charadriiformes > Burhinidae > Burhinus > Burhinus bistriatus. The sequence goes on along the minus strand of VYXH01001339.1, from coordinate 73,551 downwards.
TCCCACTGCCTGCCAGACCCATCTCCTGCCGGCAGACAAACACAGAGCAGGTCTCTGCTCCTGTGCCGTGGCCAATGCTCCTCAAGCCCTGCAGGGATGCCTCCTCTCCCTCTGCCCAGCCCCAAACTGACCTCCCACTCCTGCTCACGTTTTCTGTGTGGGGCCCTGCTTCTCCCTCCTCAAAGACGTGCTCTGTCTGCTCACCACCTCCACGGTGCTTGTGCATCGTTAATGCTGCCCTGTCCCATCCCGCCACTCTCCTATCTCTGCCCTCTGTGCACACACCCCACGTTCATCACCCAGCTGTCCCTAGGCAGGAGAGGATAACTCGGTGATAGAGCTTATTACTTTGATGAATCTTCAATTAAAAAAAAAAGGTAAGTAAGTAAAAACTAGCATGAAGAGCTTGTGCATGCATTTGCCAGCATCCAGCAGTGCTCTCACTTTGCAGAACTTGTTCCAGCTCAGTCACATTTTAGCCAAAACCTTAACGGAGTGGATATTCCCACACCCAAAGAGAAAATGTGAAATGCCGATCATACAGCATGCGGCACCGTTCCCACTGACTCCTGACTGTTTATCTCCAGACCTTGGAGGGTTTTTGTCCGCACATCACTCTGCTTTCTCTGCGCCACTGCATCTCCCTTAGTTTGCTCCTCTTTGGAAAGACCCAGACAACCCGTCTCTTTTCCATCCTTCTGCTGTGGAAGGAGATGCAGTTGCCTCCTTCAGGTCTGCCTTTTTATAGTAATCACCTCTTAGAAGAAAAGAGCAATTTCACAACATGCCATTACTTTGATCCTATATTTGCCTTCTTGTAAACCTACGCTGTCTCAGGGCACCAGAGGATTTTGCTCATGAGTGCCTTGAACATAACACATAATGTTGCATTTTTTTCATAGTGTTCATAAGCGTTTGCAAAACTCCTGTTTTTAACATGAGTGATGACAAAAACCAGGTAGTCTTCTCCCCAGTTTCCTATTAAATGCCATTTCAGCATTCTCAATTTCAAGGATGCCACCTTGTAATTTTGTAGTATTAAACTGAGACCTGAGTTTGACTTTTCAGCTTTTCTAGCTTCCTTTGAACACTTTAAAACTATTTTCCAGAAGAATTCTGGACTGTGGATGCCCTGCCACAGAATGGCTTGGGTTACATCCTTTTCTTTTACAAACCTTTACAAATGACAGCAATTAAATCGTGCATCCTTTTATGTCATTACCTCTGTCAGTATGTAATGCCTGGCAGTTTTTCATCAGAGGTTACCTACTAGGCAGTTTTGTTCTTTAACATTGCTATTTCTGGCTAACTGTAAAATAATCAAGGACTGAAATGAAAATATTTTCCAGAATACAAAACCTACCTTCTATCTGTGTCATGTCTCATGGTTGTAAAGTCTTCTGCATTAGATTTACATGCATAACATGATATTCTGGTGATCATTCCACCTATTCTTTGCTGTACATCTAAACCTCTTTTTTTTCTTTATGTATTTCTTAAAACATAGAGTAAGAACTTACGTTCTTGATTGTTGCATTTCTCTGCATTCTGGGAAATTGAGAGTTCCTTGTTATTTACATGTTTTTATTTAAATTTACCTTCTCTTTATCTAATTTTTTTTCTTTCTCTCTCCATAAGGTCCTGTTTATTTATGATATCAACTTTTTCAAGAAGACCCCACATGTTTGCAGTACTGAAGAAGATACCTTTATAAACTTTACTTTTCCAAAAGTTTCTTTTAACTCTACAGCCAGTTAACATACAGCCAGGATCAGGTAATTTCTGCAGTGTCTAATCTAAAGTTTACCTGCCTGAGTTTGTCTCTGTCACCATAAGCTGGGCTCAAATTAGCTGTTGAAGAAAATATCCAAAATTTTCTGCTCAATTCTACAGTTCTAAATCTATTTTAAATGCTTCAAAAGTGCCTCTTTAATTTGTTCCCATGGCTACCATTCATAAGTTTCATTCATTTTAGGAGTGCGATACTCTTCAAATCTTTAATGCAATCTACCAGTTGACTTTTGCTTCCTAATTTAGCTGAAGGCTCTAAAATCTAAGACTTCAGACATTGCAACAGAAAGACGGCTACCTTCCACTCCTCGCTCCTCTCTGCAGCCACCCTTCTCTCCTCGAAGAGATTAAATCCTCACCTGAAGCTTTTCTGGGGCTCTGCTCTGTTCCTGGGGTTCCCAGCACAGGACGATGCTCAGTTGACCTGTGCCATCCACTTACCTTCCTCCTTTCCTCTCTGTCCCATCCCCGCTTCTGGTACCAGCTGGCATCAGAGTTCATAACATGCGTGAATCTTTCACCTAGCAATAGATGAGCTCAGAAATGCTGGAGGAAAGAGCTGAAGGGGAGGGGGAGCTGCTGGTTCCTCCATTAGCTCCCCCCTGCAACAAGCTAAACAGGTTGAGTGAGGACGGCTCTCCAGTGTCACGTTTCAGCACAAGCCATCCAGGGCCAGGTACCCTCACAAAGCATAAAGGGATATAAAAGCCTTATCTTGATTTAACCCTGCACAGAGAAACCTCACCACAATGTCACCAGTGGGGTGAGGAGGGCAGTGGGTTGAAGCCAACACCTGCTTGGATGGTGGCTGGAGACCAGTAAAGATGCTGGTCTGTTGTGGGAAGGGGGATGGGATGGGGGGAGAGGTCTGAAGTCCCCAAAAATGTCTCTTTACTGTACAGATCAGGGACTGGGGATCTTGAGCTGTGAGGTGCTGGGCAGCACCCAGGACTCAGCCCTGGAGGTTGGGGAGCCCCTGCTGCTCCCACCCTTCCTCCTGAAGGAGCAGAACTGCTTCTCCACCCGACTGCAGAGCATTTGAGGTGATGGGGAAAGGCAAGGAAGGACAGAGGAAGTCTGTTCTCGGTGACAGGCTGCAATCACATATATCCACGGGGTCTCTTGCTGTTCACACACCCTTCACCGAGGTTAGAAAAACCCGCTATTGGGTACAGTTCCTCCATCCCTGCTGAGCTCGGGAACATTAAGTAGGTGATAATAAGCGGTCCCTGAGCAGGAGGGTCTGCTCTCCTTTGGAAAGTGCTACTCAAGACAATTTATCATTCAGACAAAGAGGGGAAAAAGGGTTAAACACTGCCCAGCCTCCCCACCCAGCAGTGGCTTTGGTTATCTGCAGCATGGCTGCAGGGCTACATGGTGCCTGTACATGTTTGAGGATCAAGAGTTAAGTGTTTAAATGATAAGTGATATCTTAAAAACATAAGTTTAGCAATGAATCTTTGCCGACAATACTATACTATTAGTTAATAGGCAGAATTAACTCACTGGCCTGGGGCCAAGCCCGTCACAGCCAGAGCCAGAACAGCTGAAGCTGCTTTTCATTTGCCTTTTGCTTTTAAGGGATTTGCTGCTGCAGGGAGACTCCGATTTCTGTAAAAATATGCTCGTGTTTTCCTCCTCCCAACCTGCCTCTGGAAGCTCAAGGCTTCTCAGAGCCGGAGGGATTCAGCCAGGGGCTGAAAAGCTTTCCTTTTGCCTGCAGAGACATGAGCAAGGGTGCCGATTTCCCTCAGGGCGTTTCTCCGCAGCCCCCGACCAACTACCTGCCTGCTCTCCGTGGGTCTTTACAGGCAGATTTACTGCTTTAGGTGCCACCAAGGGACTCAACTTCCCATCCCTCCCATCCCAAATTAACTGCCCTGTCCCTCGAGTGGGGGGTTGAGGTTGATCAAGTAGCTCCAGGGCATGGAGTTTCCCTGGACCCCAAGAAGAAGAAGAAGCCTCTCCTGGATCCTTCTGGTAGCTGGGGCTCCCTGGGTGATGCTCCTGGCCCGGGGATGGCTGCACTGAGCCTTGAGTCTGTGCATGACAGCTCTGTATCCTCAGTTGCACGGATGCTGCTTCGTTCATGCTGCTTCCCATTGCGTGTCCCTTGACTCCTGGCTGTCACCTGCTGCACCTCTTTAACCTTGCAGAGAGTAAGAGGAAGCCACTTCATCCAGCTGTTAGGAGCCAAGGTCTTCAGGTGAAAATGAAACCTGTTCTTCCTGCACCAGGAACTGAAAATGCTACATTAAATGTGTCACCATCAAACCCGTTTTAATGTCCCCTAGATGTCAACTATCTTGGCTCTATCTGCCTGGGAACCATCTTTTGATGTAAACTAACACATAGGTGCAATTGAAGTGGTGGCTGTCCCATTTTTGTAACCCCAGTACTGCTTCTTTTCCCAGACAAGGCTTTATCTTAATGCTTTTTGCAGCAGGGTTTAAGCGTCATCCTAGGATAGTGCTGCCCAAGGGTTAGATACGGGCAGCAACTACTAGTATAACCAATATACCTTGCCTCTCAAGGTGGGACCAGCTGCCCGAAGGTGGTCATGTCCATGTGACATAGTGCTGTGGTCGCTTGTCACCAGATGGCAGCAAGGAGAGGATCAGCTCACACTGTCGTGGCTGGCTGAGGACAGCATTGAGGATATGCAGCGCTCCCTGGTCCACCACCATCCTCCACAAAGGCCACTAATTCTGGTGCAGAATGGAAGGTGCAGAAAAGGGCATTGGAGGAAGTCCAGCATCACTCACCATGGTGTGGTGCTTTGTGGCACTTGCTAATCTGCTCAGAACTGCTGGCTTGGTGACCAGTGAAGCTTGTGGGCTTCAGGACAGAAGGTGGAGCCTGGTGGCACCCCCTACACAGACAACAGCAAGCTTGTGAGGCTAGCTGTGAGGCTTTGGCAGACCTTCCCATGCATGCCGAGGGGATGCAACAGTCATAGAAAGCCCTTCCTGGGAGCAGAGTGAAGGTGCTAGGTGAGACCAGAGCTCACAGTTCAAGACTGACTCTGAAGAGCATCTTCAGGGGACAAACTGGACACCAAGGAGTATGTAAGATCTTCAAAGTCACTGCAGCAGTCAGACAATACGTCTGTGTAGTCCAAGGTCTCATCTTCAGCAGCAATAACTTGAGGGGCTGCTCAAAGGATCTGAAGAAGAGAGAAAGTCTCCAGTGACTGTTCCGTGGGGACAAAAGTCCCACTGTGTCTTGCAGCACAGCCCTGGAGAGATGAAAGAAAATCCTGAGAGTCTGGGTGGACTCTGGCAAACAGACAGGGCTGCTGCTTGCCCTTGGACTCTAGGCTCTCAGTTTGGAGAACTGGGTGGATCCTCTGGGACATACTTGTCTGGGGCACTCCAGGACGCAGCAACAGACCTGGGATCTGGAAGGACTGAAATGATGGTTTGAGAAGGTTGGAAATGGTGAGTGCTTTCTAACATCTGATGGGAAATGCTGGGTGCTCCAGAGCAGCGGGGTGTGAGGGGACCATGACAGAGCCTTGGAAATGTGGGAGCCCTGGGAGAGTGCTGGCATAGTGGGTAACTGCTGGGGACGTTCCTTGCCCTGCAGAGGAACATGTCTGGAGTCAGGGGCAGCAAGACCACTGGCTGTCCCTGGCCCTTCTGCCTCCTTCTGTGATGAATTGAGCACTCCCCATGCAAGAGTGAACCCTAATGAGGCACTAAAGACCGAAGCTTCTCCACACACCATGGAGCTGGGCCACAGGATTCTCTGGAGGCTGATGCATTGAGTGTGGGGTCAGCCTGTAACATGTGCAGTGACAGGAGCTCCCAAAGGAGGTCAGAGCCTGCAGCTGGCCACACTGAGCTGGGGAAGTCCATTTGGCTCACACATACAAATGGCCAACACCATCAGGGAGCCTTGACCTCCCCCAAACACACCTGTGGTTGGCAAGAAATGAGTCACTTGCGATGGGTCAAGGCAGGGAACCCAAAACGTTCAAGCTGCTGGTGCAGCAGAGGGACAAGGAAGAGCTCAGTAAGCCAAGTCTGTTTTTTCAGCATCTTAGACACTTTGGTGTGGGATCCATCCATTTTGGGCGGGGATCCATCCTGGCAGCCCAGTGGCTCTTCAGCTCTTGGCCTATGAACTTTTCACAGCTCCTCTAGAGCTCCATATGCAGGGTGTGACCTTCCCTGGGAAGATCTTCCAGGACACACATGTGCTTTCTGCAGGATGCATCTGATCCCCCTCCTGGCCAGAAGAAATAAGGGCACGGCTGTGGGAGGTGAACAAAGTGGGCACGAGCAGGCTGGAAAGGGTGAGGAGGAGATGTCATGGCAGAGGGGACCTCCTGAGGCAAACAGTCCTGGTAACAGTCACGCATGTCCTGAAGAGGGTTTGGCTCATGAGGTGCCCAAAGGGCAGATTTGTGCGGAAGTCGGGGCTGTTGGGTGGTGTGAGTTGGGTGTGTGAGTGGTGGTGTTGGGAGGTGGAGTTGGGTCTCAGCTTGCACCTTCTGGGCAAATCCTGCTTGACCCCATCTGGTGTGAACGGGGCTGGTAACCAACTCACAATTGCTCCACATGGGAAAGGAGGGAACTCCTGCTCCCGCCCTACCTGGGCTGACTCCAGAGGATCTTGGGGGTGGGGGTCAGGGCTGCCCGCAGCCTGCCAGCAACAAACAACGGATTTTGCCCACTCCTTTTTATTATTGTTTTCGTCCCGCTGGACACGTCCCTTCCTCCTGCCGGCCCCTGCCCGCA
>VYXH01001339.1:52179-66710 GCA_013397275.1 Burhinus bistriatus | reverse complement strand
AGCGCGGGAGGGGAGGCGAAGTTTTGGGGAAGTGCTGCCCCACCTGGAGGTGTTGCCGCCGGAGCCCGGTGCGGAGCTTGGGGGCCCCTCGTATGTATGTATGTATGTGTGTGTGTCCGTGTGTCTGTCCCACACCCCGTCCCCAGACCCTCCCCAGTCGCTGCCTTGCCCTTCTCTCCGCCATCCCTTCGCCAAGGTGGGCATCCCTCGCCGGCACCCCGGCACCCCCGGGTGCTGGTTGAGTACCACGCAGCCTCTCTCCTAGGGATGCCCGGGCTTTGCCACGCCGTGCCCGCTGCTGGGAGAGGCTTTGAGGCGCACCTCAACAAGGCCTTGCCGGCATCCTGGAGCTCATGGCCGGCTCCCGGTTGGCGGCGTGGCTTTCCCGGCGTCCCCGGGAGGAGCTGGGCTCCCCGCCGAGTTCCCCCGGTGCTCAGACAAAGCAGAGCCAGGCGGCAGGTGGGGAACTCCTGCGGGGTGGGTGCACAGGGAAGGGGCTGGGCGGGAGCCCGGTGGTGGGGTCTGGCCAAGGGGGAACTAGTTTTCCCGCTCCCAAGCCCGTCTGGGCCGTGCCTGCTTGCCTCCAGCCCGCCCGCTGCATGGGCGCCCGGGGAAGTGCCGGAGAACTGGGCTGGGCAGGGGTGAGAGCAAGGTGTTGGGCCTAAAACTGGCTCATCCTGGTGCAGCACGGTCCAGGGCTATCTGCCCATCATGGGCAGTGTCCGAGCTAGTGAGGGGCTGGGTGGCTCTGCTGTCCCCCCAGCTTCGCTGGGCTGGCAAGGCAGGCTGGGCGGCCACTGCTGGCCTTGGGCGTGGAGGCGCCGGGCGGTGGGAGCTACACGGACAGTGTTTGTCTGGAACATGGATGAGGCATCATTTATTAAGTTGGAGTTTTGGGAGATGACTCATGGGTTGGCCAGCTATACATCGTGATATTTACAATATGGGAGCTTGGCATAAATAGGACTATTTACGTTGCAGCGGAGAGCTGTAGCCAGCTATGTTATTCAAATGAGCCCAGTATGTTTTTAATTATGGGGGGGGGGGCGTTGGGGTGATGAACGTGTTTGTGGGAGCATACGTGTCCACGTGGGATGTCTGGCCTGACCAGCCGGCAGCGCCGACACTTACAGTGGGGTTTGTGCTTGGCCAGCGGGGCCCGAGTGGGCTTGGCCGTGCAGAGCCGACGCTGCTGACTATGGCAGGGGAGGGAGCCAGGTGCCTTTTGCAGGGACAGGGTGACACCTCCACCCTGTCCTGCCCTTCCTGCACACCCGGAGGAGCTGCTGGGTGATGGTGGGGGGAGTCGGTCACCGGCTCCTGGGGCTCTTGTGTGCTTGCTTGAAGACGTAGGTGACCTTCCCGCTGCCATGGCAGGAATAGCAGGGACTGGATGCATGAGTGCCCGGGCTCATCCCAAGGGAGGGGGAATATGTATCTGGGGACGAGGGGGCGGCCAGTGCTGGCAGGGGGTTTCACCCACCTGAGATGATCACCGTAAGGTGTGCTCCTCCATGGATAGAGATGTTCCTGGGGAGATGGTCAATGGGCCCCTGCGCTGTGCTCCCAGTGACCGTCCCCATCAGGGGCTGAACGTGTTGATTTGGGTTCGGCAGGGTACCCCCTGCACCCCCGCTGTTGCCTCCTGCCTTGTGTGTGCACGTCACGGGGTTGCAATGGTGGCTCGCACGGTGGCAACCAGCTACTGTGTCCCAGCCTTTCTCTCCTTGCAAAGGCTTCTGGAGAGCTGGCGAGGCGAAAGCGTGTGGGATGCCTCTGCTCCTTCCTCCTCTTTGGGAACTGCCTCTTCCTGGGGCTCCCTGGGATGCTTGGACACAGTGTCCGTCTGCATCTCTGGATGCTCTGGGCCCCATTGGTGTGGGCAGACTGACCCAACAGCAGGCAGTGGCTGGACCCCACCGCATCCCCCCAGACCACAGGACACCTCTGTGGTGACGATGCCCTCCACGCTGCCATCGCCAGCTCCAGCAAATTCCCAGGGCCAAAATGGGGGCAAAAAAGGCTCATTCAGGGGAAAAATGCATTCTGGTTATTTGCCCGGGGATCCTGCCTCTTGAGTCCTGTTTTCAGCTCTGCTACAGAGCTTTTCTGTAATGCTGGTAATTTCACTTGTCTCCTCTGTGCCTCAGTTTTCCTAATTACAAGGCGTAAAATAATACAAGCGTCTTTCCCAAGGGAGCCGCAAGGTTTTGTTAATGAACATGACAAAGTGCTTTGGGATCCGTGGTTGAAAACGCAGTCTTAGTCAGTGCGCGTGTGTGTGTGGTGTTTATTTATCTACATGCTTTATATTTCTCTGTACGCTATATATTCACTTGCATTTAACAAACCTTAATTAGAAACAAAGCCGATAGGGAAGGAAATATAAACAGGAGTGTGCATGAAAATTGGAAGTTGATTACTCACTGGCCAGCAGAATGCGTGTCTCAGGCTCAAGAGGAAAGGCTGTTTGGCTAAAACCGGCTCTGTTAAAAGGAAATGTGAAAAGAACGTAAAACATAAATCAATATGGAAAACAGGGAGGTGGATGACAATGTACATAAAGCAGAGGTTAAGAATTGCGTACAGTTGTTAAGGCAGTTGCAAGGTAATGTATCTGCAGCTGAGAAAGTTCAGGCTTATAAAAGGAAAGTTTTTTGGTTGTTGTTTTTTTTTTTTTTTTTTTTTTTTAAAAAAAAAAAAAACCCAACCAGAAAGTCAAGAACAAAGGAGTCCTGGAATGGTCTGGATCCCACACCAGTTGGTAACAGTGCCGCTATCACTAACGGCTCCTCTTTGTATTCCTGCTGGCGTATGCTGCACGCGTATCTGGAGTACTGATACTTCTGAGGTATTTTTGGGGGGAGCTGGGAAGGGCACTTAGGTATTTTAAAATCAACAGCCCGGCTAACTTGCGTGTGAGGGGGAAAAAAAACCCCTGAAGGCACTCTTCACCCCATTGGAGTTAACTTTTCATAAACCTTGCGGTGCTGGCAAGTTTCCTGAGGGCTGGAGAAAAGCCAGCCGTGTGCCAAAAAATGTGAAAGGAGAAACGAGATGGCCCTAATATCTGCGAGGGCGCAGTCAGGCGGGGAGCAGGCAGCGTGGAGGCAGCGGCGGGCTCCGACGGGCGAGGGAGAATCGCCCAGCGCGAGTTTCACTGGGAAGCAGCATCACGGGCGGGTGAGGGGAGTCAAGGCTGAGCATCCTTCTGTGGCAGGTGGTTGTGATCCCGAGCCTGGCCTTGGGCTTGGAGAGGGATGCTGGGGTGGGAGGACTGTATCCTCTCCTGGGGTGGGCATCCCTGGGGCACGCTGTGGCTGAGGTGCTGGACACGAACACCCATTCCCATCCGCTGAGCAAGCTGGAGACAGGACCTTTGTGGTCCTACATGGTTAATAACATATTATAAGATACGCGGTATACGTTATGCGTTTGTTATGTTGCATACATGTACATAATATCCAGTATATTGTATTTAATGGATGCTATAATATATTTTATTGTTAGAATATGGTCACCTCTCTTGTACGCATGATTGTGACACTGCTGAGCACCTCCATAGCCTCCTCCAGGCGCAGGGTGGTGCAGGGGGATGCCCGTGAACACAGGGCTTGATCTCTGCCTCATCGTGTCTGGCTTCGTGGTCTCAGTGGAGGAAGGCTTTAGCCATCTCTTTGGAGTTACAGGTCACACCAGGGCGGTTGCTTTGACCTCGGTGCTCCAGGGACGTGGCGTGTGCCAGGACCGCGGGAGCTGCAGGAGCATGCCGGCAAGCCCAGCACGCTCCGGAGGGATGCGGCAGAGCAGCAGGTCCAGGGCAAAACCACAGGATCTGTCAAAAAGTTGATCCGTCCTGCATGTTTGAACTCCAGATCTCCAAACGCTGTTCTGAGTCCAGGCTGGAAACAAATTTTTGACAAATGAGACTGAGGTGTGAAGCAGAGACCATGGTTTTGGGTCGGTCCTGTGCTGCCCATCTCCCTGCCACTGCCTCCACTCCCCGGCCCTGTTTCCTGGGTTAATTTTTGACGAGGTGCATTCCTTGCACCCACCTGCCCTTTGCATTACCAGGGGGAGACTGCTTCTTTTGGAGACCAAATGGGTGCCTGATTTAAACATGTAGCTGCCATTGCAGTTCTGCTCCTCCACTTTTCCTGGATGGCAGCAGCAGTTGCTCCCAATCCCTGCTGTTTTTCCAGCTTCTCCGGGTGGTAAAAGCCGAGGGAGCAGATGCTGGAGGGAGATGCCAAGGGGACAGGGCTGTAGGGGACAAGGGCTCAGGGCTGGCATGGCCACCCTACAGCTCCTTGGGCCACCCTACAGAGGGATCTGGGTGTGCGAAGGAGACGTGGCCATGCCTTGGGGATGCTGCCGAGGCATTTTGGGGCTGTCCCCCAAGGATGGGAGCAGTGGTCCCCTTTGCAAATGGGCTAAGGATCTGCCTGCACTAGTCAGCAGCTGTTTGTGTACGCATACCTGAGCTGGCCGTAAAGAGGGGTGGGCACCAGCGGGGCTGTGAAACCAGCCTGGGGAGCTGGGTAAATACTGGATGCTGAGAGACCTCCGGAGGCCTGAGTGCCTTTGTACAAGTGCAGCTGGAGCGGTGATAAATGAGAGTCTGAGCCCCACCACTCCTGCCCCAACACGCGCCTGCTCCTGACAGACCGACCCTGCTGAGATGGGTGCTCGTGCGTGGGTCTGTCCGGGAGCGGGTGTGGGGTTTCCATCCCGCGGAAAGTCCTTTTTTACCAAGAAAGGCCCCCATCACCCTGGTTTGCAATCCCTCCCGAACCCGGCTTCTGGTTTGCAGAGACACCGGAGCGAAGCGCGGCTGCCCATTGGAGCGCGGCAGGGTGGGGGTAGCGGGGAGATTCTCGGAGGCAAAAGTTCAGCCGTTAGATAAGGGGGTAAGGACGGGGCCTCCTGCGATAAGGCGCTGAGGTACGGTGCGGGCGGGAGGGAGAGGCAGCACCCTGGGGGAGTTCGGGAGGGAGCTCTGCCCTGGCTGGTACCCAGGGACGCAGGGAGTATGGGAGGGGGATGTCCCTGGCCATGCTGGAGGTGGGCAGGGACCCTCTGGGGGCCGGGAAGCAGCAACTGGGACGGCACAAGTAAGGAGAGGCGCTGCAGGGAGTTGCACAGAGATATATCGATACTGACTTTATATTGATATCAGGTGTCTTAGGAACGTGCTGCATGGATGGCAGTTTATGCCAGGGTGCAGCACGAGGGTGTGTTGCCTCCCTCTGCCCCCGAGCAAAGCAGGATGAAGGTGAAGGATTAAGTGAGGATCATGCCATGCCGTCCGCCCCTTTCTGAATTTCCATGCTCAGGGATGAAGGGAGCAGCATTAGGTCTCTGCTACCCCTCTGACCCAACCTGCAGCACCCGTTGCCAGACATGAAGGGGCATGAAGTGGGCCACAAGGGCAGAAAACACAACTATAATTGTGGATGGTCCTTGCCTCTATAAATGTCACAAAGGGTCATTATTCAGAAATTACAGTGTTAGTAACTGTGAATAATCGTGGCTCTTTGGAGAGCTCACGAGAGGAGGATCTCTTGATTTAGACCCGAACATCACACAAGATGTGGTGCAAGGCATGGGGCCGGCTCCATGGGAGCAGGTTCAGTCTCCCAGTGGGCATGCGAAAGGGCTGGTGAGCTCCAAAAGTTGGTGAAGCTTTATCAGTTGGTTTAATAAATGATGTTTTTTCCATCTTACCTCTCTTAGAGACAGACCATCCGTAAAATGACCAACACTTAAAACTACTACACAGTAACATTTTGTAAGTCAGGCAAAATGAAGGAGCTGGCCGAAGGGAGCAGCTAAAATAGTGAAATACTTGCACATGATGTGGGAAATGATATTAAAGCTCAGGATAAATGCATGCAGCCGTTTAACATATGAGTTTTAGAAAAGAAAATAGATCTTGATTAAATGGCAGATTGAAGGAGGTCACTGGAGGTAAAAAGATGTTCTTCAGAAAGTGGAAGTGGTGTCTAAAAGGGGAATATAGAAAAAAATCAGAAATGGTGGTGTGGTGAATGCAAAACCATATATGGCAGCCTGAGAGGAGCTTGAAAAATAAGTTGTGAGAAGAAATGAATTATTCCATCCAGGTCTCCCCCAAACAAATGAGAATCAGGACATAAAACCAACCAGGATGGAGCACTTGGGGAGACGAGAAACAACCTCAGCGTCCCCGCAAATGGCCATGGCCAAGGGGAGTCCTGCCAAGGAGCCTTCCTTCCCTGGGCAGGGCTGAGAGACTGCCATGAAGTGATGGCAGAAGAGCTTATATTTTAGAATAAATTGGTAAAACAAATATTGGGGCCAGAGCAAATGGAACAAGCATACTTTAAGAAGAGCTCCCTGGGTGATCCAGGAGACTCCGGACCAGTAATTTTAGAGGAAGGGCTCTCTTATGGATTAAAATCTGCTTAAAGAGGGGGAAACAAAGAGTTAGTTTTCCCACTGGACAGGGGTCAGCGTGAGGCTTGCGCTGCACGACATATTTATAAACGCACCAGAAAGGGGTGGGAACTCAAAGGCGAGAAAGTTTGCAGATTATACAAAATTATTCAGGACCATAAAAATAACAGTTGTCTTTAAAATATTGTAAAAGGATCTCATGACACTGGATAACCAGGCTATAAAGTGGCAGATTAAATGTAGTCAGTGATGAATGAAAAGGGATTCACATGGAAAAAATTACCCTAAACCCATGCATGCACGGTGGCAGTCTTTAAATTACTTATTAGCATTTTAAGAAAGAGATCTTAAAGTCATTGTGGATGGCTCTTTGAAAGCATCAACTCGGAACCGGGAAAGGCTGGGAAAGGAGGGCGAAGTTGCTTGTACAGGAGTGGTACAGGGACGGGGGGCATTTAGGAAAGATGCAGCTTGAGGGGGGGCACAGAGGTGCTTCAGGCTATGGGAGGTATGAAGAAGAGGGTGATGAAGGGGTGATGATTTGTTATTTTATATTTTTTCACTCGCTCTTGAGTTCTCAAGCAGCAGGTTTAAAACCAGGAGCGATGGAGGGTGGAGGCAGGAGTGTGTTGGGCAGGGTGAAGCCCACCCCTGCCCGTTCTGGGTCCCAGGGGCATCAGGAAGCCCTTGATGCTGAAAAGCAGGGGTCCTTTCTGCACCTCCTCCCTAAGCATCCCCCCAGGTGTGCTGCTGGAGGGAAACCAGGAATCCCTTTGACTCAGCCTCCTGTGGCAGATGCGGTATTTGAGGTCTGTCTCAATGGGAAAGCTGCCTTCTCCAGGCTCAGATGCTGGATGCCCACACTTGGTGGTGGCCCCATCGCCCCCCAGGTCCCAGCTTGGCTTTCAAGACCATCTGCAGCTTCTGAGGCAAAGCACTGGGAGGGATCCACATCGCTCTGGGTGCTCATCGCCTTGGCCGTGATGGTCGACCCTCTGGGTGCAGGAACACCTTTCAGCTTTACGCAGGCTCTTGATGTTGGTAGGGTGGACAGGCGAGGGTAACATTCCCTGGAAACTGCTTGTTGGCGCTCACCTTTGCCCTCTTCGGCATTTCAGAGGGCAAGAGCATCTGGCTGGAGCTGGGGGAGAACAGGAGCTGCCCTCAGCCCTGGGTTCATCTGATGGGGGGTGAAGGCTGGGTTTAGGGGAGGTGCTCGGCCCCTCACCCGCCAACTGAGCGGGTTGGGAGGTGGCAAGGGCGGCCGAGCGTGTGAACGTCCCTGCAGCAGAGGGGATGCCTTGAGCGGCGCGGGCTGGTGCTCAAAAGGCCAGACAAAGGGAACAATGGGCTCCGCGGTCGGGCTCCTGGGCAGCTTGTGGCTGGCTGCCGAGCCTCCGACATGGGAGAGGAGGGGGAGGTGGTCAGGCTGGCCATGAAGGGCTTGGTTCCCCTCTGCTCCCACCCAGGCTTTGGGGGTCATGCGGACACCTGGTCCACAGTGGACCAAAGGACAAACATATCCCAAGCAAGGGTTATCCCACGCCAAGCAGCTCACTACTGGTGCCCGGCTGGACTTATTTGGGGTCTACCTACCTGGCAGTGGGCTGAAACGAGTCTTGCTCTGTGGGAAGCGTCATCCCAACTCCCAAAACACACCCCCAAATTGCAGCGGACCCTGCCCAGAGTGTAGTGAGCTCTGGCTGCAAGTCCTTGCCATGGCTTGCAGGGACCCTTTTTGTGGGGGCTGGTGCAGTGCTGCTGCTGTTGTAGGGGAGGGGGAGAGCCACGGAAGGTGAGGAGGGTTGAACAGGGGCTGGACCCTATGGATCACTTGTCTAGACCCTCTGTGAGCCTGCAGATCTTCAGCAAAGGGATGCAGGAGAGAGAAAGTATTTCCACCCTCTGCAGCCCTGGTGCATGGGGATTGTGGGAGGCTGTTGATGAGAAGCCTCACACACACTGTGGTGTGGCAGTGCAGGTTCTTCCTATCCCAGAGTCTCTCAGGGCAAGAGAGGAACGACTGGAACGCTCTGTCTTGGAGCAGGGGACAGGGAATCCTTGGATGCTCTTTGGTCTCCAGAGGAGATCCTGCTTTTTTTGAGCCTCCCAGGAGGCCACTCATTCATGTAGGGTGGCCACTGAACCCAAGTGCTTTGGCTTGGGTTGCTTGCTGATACTACAGGGTTGGGCAGGTTTGTCTGAGGACAAACTAGGCAGGAACAGTCTGTTCAGATGCCTCCAGGTGTGTGGTTGCTTTCACCCAAGAGGCTGGTGTGTGTGTCCTACTAGGACCCGTATCTCCACTCCCTCCATGCAGGGGCCAGTGGCCGTGGCTGGTGCTCCTGGAGGGAGCTGGCAGCATCCTTCTCGGCCACTGGCTCCTGTGACTTTGCACCTCATTCTCGCTGGGTATGGACAAGGTGCTGCCTCCTGGAGTTTGGCTTCAAGCCTTTGTCTCATGAGATGAATCTCTTTCTTGCAAGCTCAGCTTTTTGTACAGCCAACGTTTGAGCTGTTGGGTAGGGGTGATGGGACTCATCAGCCTGACCAAGGAGGAAGGCTTGGTCCCAGGACATGCATGGGGGTGATGCCTTTATCCTGTATCTACCACCTGTTCTGAGGATGTGTCTGAAGAAGCTGTTTGTGGTCTTGAATAAGAGCTAGGAGTGCTTTGGTCTGACAAATACATGTACAGTTGGTTTGAGGGAAAGTGTGGTAGAAAGTCAGGGCAACCCCTGATATCAGTACAGGCTGGGAGATGAAGGGATTGAGAGCAGCCCTGCCGAGAAGGTCTTGGGGGTACTGGTGGATGAAAAGCTGGCCATGAGCCGGCAATGTGCCTTGGCAGCCCAGAAAGCCAACCACATCCTGGGCTGCATCCACAGCAGCGTGGCCAGCAGGGTGAGGGAGGGGATTCTGCCCCTCTGCTCCACTCTGGTGAGACACCCCTGCAGTGCTGCCTCCAGCTCTGGAGCCCTCAGCACAAGAAGCACATGGACCTGTTGGAGCAGGTCCAGAGGAGGCCATGAAGATGATGCGAGTCAGGCTGGAGCACCTCTGCTATGAGGACAGGCTGAGAGGGGTGGGGTTGTTCAGCCTGGAGATGGCTCCAGGGAGACCTTATTGCCCCTTCCAGGACTTAAAGGGGGCCTACAGGAAAGATGGGGACAAGCTTTTTAGCAGGACCTGTAGTGATAGGACAAGGGTAACAGTTTTAAACTAAAAGAGGGGAGATTTAGGCTAGATATAAGGAAAAAATTTTTTATGCTGAGGGTGGTGAAACACTGGCTCAGGTTGCCCAGAGAGGTGGGAGACACCCCATCCCTGGAAACATTCAAGGCCAGGTTGGACGGGGCTCTGAGCATCCTGATCTACTTGAAGATGTCCCTGCTCATGGCAGGGGGCTGGACTACATGGCCTTTAAAGGTCCCTTCCCACCCAAACCATTCTGTGATTCTGTGAAGTCTGCTGAAAATCAGAATTAGGCCAGCTAAACGAGGTGGGTGCCTCAGAGGGGAGGTTGAAGAAGCCCTGGACCATCACGGAGAGGTTTGGGTGGTGGCAAGTGGCTGTAAGCTGGCCAGGCAGCCATCCCAGCCGGTGCACGCCACATGCTTGGGTGCAAGATGGGCTGGAGCACATGAAGGGTCACGTCTTGCTGTGCAGAGATTACAGTCGCGTTTCATGATTTGCTTTGCTTGTAATCCTGTTTCCAGGCTCCACAACTGCAACTCGGAAACCTTTACGGTGAGCCTCACTTAATAAATCTTTGCCTTGTTTTACTTTTAAGCCTGTCTGGTATCAAGGGACAAAGCGAGCAGGAGAAATGCATGAACGCATCCGCAGCGCGGATGAAATAAAACAAGTTGTATGAGCTGGCTGGAGTACTTTGCTTTGCAGAGAGGGGGACTGGCCAGGCTGCAGAGAGTTAATTGTGGCACGCCAGCTTTGGGGAAGGCATTTCCCGCGGATCTCTTCGGCAGGATCCCCGCCACCTCCAAGGTTGCTTGCGGAGTGCCTTTGCAGGTTTTATGTGCTCGTCCCCGGCCTTTGTATGCACACGCCGGCATGCAAGCTGCCTGCGTGCGCGCCAAGAGAGCACCTGTGTGTTAAATGCAAACAGGCACGTGGCTTCTGTGCTGCTCTGGCCTAGAAACAGGCACAGCTCCGGGGGGGAAAGCAAACCGGTGATGGTTTTTTTTTTTCCTTTCCCTGGGGAGCAGAGAGTGGCCAGTGCCTGGATGTGGGGAATGGCTGGTGGCAGGGCATTCATTGCCCGGTGTTGGAGCGTGCTGGCTGGAGGGATGGAGATGTCTGCCCCTCTGAGCTTGCTCCTGCCTGGCACGGGGCACAATGCTGTGGCAGCGAGGGGGTGGATCGAGGCAGGCAGAGCAGAGCAGCCCCACCAGGGACAGTTTCCAGCCAGGCTGGGCAAATGCATTCCCCAGGCAGAGCCTGGAGCCGCCCTGTCCATGCTGACACTGGGACAAAGCTCCGCTCCTCTTACCCACCTCATGGAGGGCTGGATAGTCCCTGCGTAACAAGTACCCTCCTGGGCTTCTCCCATCCTTGGCGCATGTTAGCACCACTCTGGAGGCTTGGAAAGGATAAACACAGAAGTGTGCATGATGCCATGTGGAAAACCCTTGACAGCAGACACATAGCAGAGCAGCAGGGTGCTGGCATGAGCTGGCTGTGCCAGCTGCTCTGGAGGGGAAGGCATGCCGAGCACCTCCGGGACTTGTCCGGGTTCGTCTGCTCTACCTTCAGGGAACCTCAAAGAGGGTCCTTGGACAGATGCAGAGCAGTCAGCAGCAGGGCAGGCACAGGAAAGGTGCTAATTAGGATGTTGGCAGCATTAGTAGGGGTTGGTGTCTGGCTAGTGGGAAGTGTTGAACAGGCAGCGCAGGGTCTGCTCTGTGTCGTGCTCAGTGTAAATCTGCAGGAAGCAGGCAGCTAGCACATCTGCAGGTGGGATGAGGCCATCTCGGGTGTGCAATGGAGCCGTCCTGGGGAGAGGTGGGTGCTGCTTTGAGGCCACCTGTGGCAGCTGGGTGACGGTCAGTGATGTGGCTCTGTCATGGGTGGGGCAGATCTGCTCTGAGCATTGCCTAGGGATGGGGAGATGCCTGCTTCTGGTGGCTGTGCTGCTGCTGCTGCACAGAGCCAGTGCCTGTTACACCTGGTTTTCTCCTCCTTTTGGCTCTTCACCTTTCTTTTTCCAAGGCTGTAGGCGAGATGGAGTGCAGAGAAGTTGCTAACGATCCTTCTTTTTTTTTTGGTCTGATGTCAAACTCTTGTGCCTTCAGATTGAATAGCTGCCATGAGATTTTGCTGTGGCTGACACCTGTTCTGGCTGGAGAGCGACAGCTTTTGATAAACACAGATCCTCTGGAAATGCTGAATTTACTGGCAGCTGCTGCCATTTGTCATCTGGTCCCTGGTCCCTGGTTTAGCTAAACCTTGCTGATGCTCCTCCTTGGGTCGAGGAGTGGCTGGGGAGGTCTCCAGGGCTCCGTTGGTTTATGGTGAGCCATGGGATGCGCAGGAGGTGCAGAGCCGTGCAAGTAAGGCTTTGCTGGGGAGTGCATCCAGGCTGATCCCTCTGGGCCAAGCACGGGGGCTGAGCAAGTGGCTGTCCCCATCCTGGTGGGACAGGGCTCATGGGCATGTGCCAAAAGCTGAGTGAGCCAGCTCGTCCCCGGCGTTTGCTTTCATCCCTCAGCATTGCGGTAGCCCATCCCTGCTTGTCTGTGGGGCTGAGGGCAAAGTACAACCTCTCCAGGCTGGGTCCTGCACCGCTGATTTGCTGCTCTGTGTGTCCATATGTTGCTGCACAGGGCAGGGCTTAAATTTTGGACTGGAAAGTAAGGGTTGTGTAGGGGACACTGCCAGGGGCTGCGGTAGGTTTGGGAGTGGCACGTTTGGGGATGAACAGGAGGGACAAGTGGAGCCTGCACGTCCCCATGGCATGCCAGACTGGGTGGCAGGGGCTGCCCATGTGGCTTTGTGCCGAGGGAAGCAAGGCAGGTCACCCTTAAGGAAAAGTCTTGCCTTGTAATTTGGGTGGCCTAAATATGACCTGAGATCCCACTTGTAGGTGCTGAGCCCCTGGAAAGCTGACCCAGCGTTTTACCATGCATTTGGGAGGTCCTCAGTGTGTGGGCTACAGAGGGAAAAGGGAATTAAAAAAAAGGGATTTGCAAGGTCAGCCCTGGGTGTGTTGTTCACCAGCCTCAAATTGCTCCGTGGCCAGAGGGGTGGAGAAGGGCTTGGCCCCTGCTGTGCATCTCCTGGGGCTGCTGGCAGCTCATCAAGCCATGGTGGCATGCTCACCCCATTGTGTTTCCATCAAGGTGCCCATCACCTTGTGCATGGTACATCGGGGTCTGTCCTGCATGTGCTAGAAGGAGAAACTCCATGGGTGCATGAGCTCAGGTGATAGCATCCAAAAGTGCTGCAGGGTCTCCTTCCCTTCTGTGGCAGGGTTGTGCTGTAGTCTTGTGCAGGGCTGAAATAAAACCGCTGGCAAAGTCCCATCCCACATAAAGAACCTGGCTGTGCACTGAGGGACACGTCCCACTCCTGGCTGCTGTGACTGAGGGTGCTCAAGGCATTTCTGAAGTGGTGGTGTCGTGTTTGATGCAGAAGAAGGGTTTGAAATCGATGGTAGCCTCTTGTGCTCGGTGTGCTCCAGAGCTTTAGCTCCAAGAGGCCATGGGCTAACGTGAGCGTTGCGACCCCACCTGGAATGGGTGTGTGGTGGCCCCACCATTCCAGGGAGTATCATGAAAGTGGCCAGACAAATTGATGGATGAGTCAACAAAGNNNNAAAAAAAAAAAAAAGCCTTCGTTCTGTTCCAATTCTATAACAATAAAATGAAACAAATATCATGTTCAAATTGCCTAAAGAAATCCCACCCTTTAACTACGCCGAGGGAGACCCTGCCGGTCTGACGTTGAGCAGTCCCACTCCGAGGATGCGCATCCCATGTACAGTCCCCATTGATGCATTGTGGCAGAGGGGGTTCCTGCCCCAGCCCCCCTCCTTTTTCCTGTTCCAGCTAAGCTGAGGGTCTGGAGGAGGGGGCTTTGCTTCGCTGCACCAACCTGTCCTGCAGCACGGGTTTCATGTGACCCTGTGCCAAGCATGGGCTTGGAGATACCCGCTCTTCCAATCTCTCCCCCTCCAAATCTTTATTTCCTTCTCAGTCAAATTAGAGCAGCCTGGGGGTGCTTTGTCCTAGGTGGGTGTGATTTCCTGGGTCAAAGTCTGCCTGAGCCAAGTAGAGGTGTTTGCATGTCCTCTCCCCGTAGGCTGGCTCCTGGGAGGACTGCCCATGCTGGGGGCCACAGTCTCTGCTCCAGCCATGGAGTGGCAGCCTAGTAGAGACAGTTGGGATACACAGCTCTGATCATCTCAGTTTAGTGAGGTTGGCTCAAAATCAGGTGTTTTAACTGCTCAGAAAATGTTGCTATGGGATTTTATCTGGTGTCTTAGGAGGGTGGCAGAGGGCCCCGTGCTGGTCCTGGGACTGCTTCTAGGAGGCTGAAGCCCACTGCTGAGAGCGCATTTTTGCAAGAGCAGTTGCATCTCCTGCACCCGGCTTCTGAGACCCAAAATGAGTCCTACAGGGGTGGTTATCCTTTGCCCTTCTCTGGACTGCAGCAAGGGTAAATATTCACTAGAGATCAGCACAGCGACTACCAAGTCCCTTTTATTTTGGTCTCTTAAGACAGCGAGCAGGGATGGCCCGCAGCGGGGCTCACCGGCCTTTAATGCTTGGAATAGTTTTGCCGCTTGCATTTGTAGGGCTCCGGTGGGGATGAGACTTGCTGGTCTCCATGGTTTTATGTGCCATGGGACTGTGCCAACAGTTTAATCACAGCTGAACCCTCATAGAGCAGCATAAAAAATGTTGTAGTTGGGATTAGGTTACCCATCCTTCCTATAAAAGACTCTATAAACAGTCCATCAAGCCCAAGCATTCCTCTGTTGGCTGTGAGGTCCTTTGCTCTTAATGGGTCTGGCATTTGCTTTGACTAAGGCTTTTTTTTGGGGGGGGGGGGGGGGGGGGGCGCAACTTTAA
>VYXH01001339.1:0-50080 GCA_013397275.1 Burhinus bistriatus | reverse complement strand
CCCCCCCCGCAATTGGCAAAGGGGATGCAGGTGCTCTCTGGAAACACAGTACTGGAAAGAGCTACATAGGTTTGCTCCACTGCCCAGTTATTCGTACAAGCATTGACCAGCACTGGAACCAGGCTGTGGAGCTTTCTTGTGGTTTTTCTCCAAACTGATGTTAATGGCTAGTCCCAGGATTTGATTTTTCAACCTATCGTGGAGGTGTCGTACAGAAATTTCATGTGGCCATGGTTCCTTGGGCTTGTTTATGAAAGTGTCATAACTGAAATGAAGACAAATGATGGCTGTGGCTTCTCCCCCCCTCCACGAGGCCATTGTCTGTGTGAAAAAAAGCCGAGTTTTTCGGTCACCGCATGGTGTTGACGCATTCCTTTCCAGCTGTGGCCAAAGTCTTAGTTATTTGCTAGACGCTTGCAGACGGCGTGTGTGATTTTTAAGAGAATTACAGCCAGACGGTCCCTGGGTCGTTAGTTATGTATGAGCTAAGGAATCCTGCATTACTAACGGGAGGAAGCAGCCCTGTTCTCCTGAGGGCTATGGAAATAACATCCTACTTCGCAAATAAAGACACAGACTGGATGACCACAGCCGTCCTTCACAAATAGTTACGAAGAACTGCAGCAGGCGAAGGTCCAGTTACATATAGGGAAAGAAAATTAAAAAAAAGTCAAACAAAAATTGCCCTGAAAGTGGTGCAGCAGTGAAACAGGACCCAGAAAGGTGACAGGATCTCCATAACTCCATTCCTGGGCATTGTCAGTGCTTTTTTCTATGTTTCTGTGAATTTTAAGATTTTTACTTAGCATTTTGTCTGTGCTTAAAAGAGCACTGCTACTATAACTTTTTGTTGTCTTCAGACATGCCAGAGAGGGCTTTTCCATAGGTTTCCCTTATTAATTTGCTTCACTTCATGACAGTCACAATAAAATATGAGTTACCTGCTTATTCTCCTTCCATTTCTCATGTATTGCCTTTGTATGTGTGGTTGTCACAAGTTGCTCTGAAGTTAGTTTTGGTTGAAGTTGTTGTCTTCCTAGATTGTCAAATTGTAGCCTTAAAAAAAAAAAAAAAAATTGTTTAAACTTTTCTTTGAGCCACATAATCATAGAATGGTTTGGGTTGGAAGGGACCAACCATCCAAGGGTCCATCGTCTAGTCCAAAACCCCTCTGGTTTTCATTTGTACTTTTTGCTCCTGTTTCCTCGTTGACTCTGCTTGCGAATTTCCAGAGATTTGGGAAATTGATGCATTTGGACCAATGCGCAAAGGCATTTCAGGTTTTGCCTGCCCTCCCTTTGGCCAACACAGGCTGTGATTATCAGTGCTGGGGCAATTACATGCTTCCAGTCCAGTGATTCAGCCCTCTTTCTGTGTCATTTTGAGGTCCAAAATTGTAGACCTCAGGGTCTTTAATGCACAAAGTGCATTAAAATTATGTAACGAGCCTGTCCTCACTGATCGCAGGGTATGATAGAGCATAACGATGATAGATATTGACAGGTACAAGGCACCAGTGTTTCCAGGCAATGTGAGAAGCAGAAATCTGGTGGTGAGAGCTGGGTCATTGGCTCTGTGTCCATCACATGTTGGCTTTCTACCACATGTGTCATTGCACAATTTCATATCCTGAGCGCATTTCTGATTTATATTGGTGCAATGGTGGCTCAGCTGAACCGGTGCAAACTGCAAAGTCTTCTCCAGCATGCCCTTCAGCTTAACTGCCCTGTGATGAGTTTACAGTGTAGACTAGTCCTAGTCGCAGCTCTGGTGGATTGACACCTCAATGATGGCTTGCTTGGACCCCCTGCTTTGTAGACAAGCCAGGAGCTGGAGGAGACATGTTTTGGGGAGGTGACAGCGGAGTCTGCTGTGGCAGCTCGGTTTGAGTATGATGGTCACCTTGCAGTCACCTCTCCGTGGCCCTCACCATGTTCCTTCTCAGGAGCCCTGGACAGATTTCCTGTTGAAATGGAGAGGGGAGTCCAAGACTGCCTCAGCCTTGGGTTAGGCACAGTGTCAGGTGAGTTGAATGGGATGTTTTAGGACTGAAGAAAGACCACTGACAGCTGGATTTGGGAGGACATGCAATGACAGTTGCCTTTGTGAGCAGATGACATGCCTTGCTTTGCTGATGGAGAAGGACTTGCTGCCCTGCCAAAATCAACTTTCACCTAAGAAGGTGGCTCCTGCTAGACATTTGCTGGTATATCTATTGGTTTTGGGCTGTGCAAGTTCAGTTGACTTGATGCATTGCTGCTGGTTAAGGAAGAGTCCTTTTGGCATCCACTGAAGGGTGGGTGAGTCTCTGAACCATCAGGATAGATGCCAAAGAGCAGAGTGTCTCTCATGAGCCTGATGTTAGAGCAGGGAGACCCTGCCTTACTCACACCTTACTGTCTTTGTGCATCTACTGGATTTTTGCTGCAAAACACAATGAAGAGAAAGCAATACTATTTTTTTCCCCCACCAAGTAAGTTATAATCCTAAACAGATGGGCATCCTGGAGTAGGCAGAAGGGGTTGTGTTGTCAGTGGGATGGGGTGGCTCCTACTTCCTTGAATGGTTAATGTGGAGGTGGGTCTGGATGAGTGTTTCCCAGCCTGTGTTTCCAGCCAATCTTACCGTGGGCAAAATTCAGAGCTGCGTGTTGTAGCTCCACTTGCCAGAAGAAGGGAACATTGGGGTGACAAATGGACGTCTGGGTGAGATGGTGGTTTGTATCATTATGTAGGAGAAGTTGTACTGGGGAAGTGAATTGGGATCCTGCCGTGTCTGCTCACCTAGGAGAAAAAGATTTTTCAGCTCCATCAGTAAAACAAGGCATCTCCATCTTTGAGCAGAGTGGATGTCCAGGTCTGGTGTCCTTGTCACTAAGGTCCCCCTGCCCCAGTCGTAGCAGTCATCAGGCTGTGGATTTGCCCAGTCAAGTACTGGAAACCCCCAGTGCTGGAGATCCCCCACCTCTCTGGTAGCCTGCCTTGAGGCTGTACAGTCCTCCTGAGGAAGCAATATCCTAAATAAACTTTTAATACCTGACTTGAACCTCCCAAATCACAATTTTTATTTTGAAAAGGTCTCTCCTGGCTCAAGCTGCCCATCCTGAAGTCACTTGCTCTTCTCTTTTTATGGGATGAGTTGAGTCACTGCTTTTGTTTTACGGGATGAGATACCTTTTGATTACCTGGGCATGGGTGAAAGCTGTTTTCCCTTCATTCCTTTCAGCCTTTTCTTCGGGAAATTGCATCTTTCTGGGAACGGCCAGGTTCAGGGTTTAAACTATGTCTTTGGGTTTTGTTCTCTTCTTACTGTGCCCCAAATGTTGGTGCTACATGAATAGCATTGCCCTGATGGTGACGACCCCATTTGGCCATGGATCCCCACTGCCCCAGAGATCCTGTCCCAGGGGTTTCGGAAACAAAGCATCTAGGACAAGGTGAGAGAGGAGCTAATCCGTGAGTTGATTTATCTCTAAGGCATGGCTTATAACATTTCTGCTGTGCACAAACTAGACATGTTTGCAGACAGCCAGAATACCTTGCAGGAGCATGCTAAACTCAACACTGGGGTGCTTCCGAGTTTCTTTTTCCTTGCAGCAATAATTTGCAATCATATCCCAGCTTCAAAAAGCACCTGAGTCAGATGGGAGTGAATTATTTGCAGACAGCAGAGATGCCTTCTCCTGCATGCCAACAGCATCTCATAAGTGGAGGGTGTGGCAGGAGAGGCTGTGGCTGTGAAAGATGTCCAGACGTGGGAGCAGGTCCATCCTGGACCTGGAAATGCTTCCTCCATCCCCGCTCCCACCTGGCTCACCATTCCCTTCCCATCAGCCACAACGGGGATTTTAATAGCCATTTCCTTGTGAAATCAGAAAGATTGCTGGCTGTGAAATACAAATGATATGTACTAAATGCTGTGTAATGGATTCCACTTGCAATGTTTCATGACTGTGTTTCTAATAAAAGCCTCGGGGAGTGCGGCAAAAGCTTGCCGTCTGGCGGGGGTCAGGATGCTGGGGAGGGCTGGGTCCTGCTGCTGGCGTGTGTGGTCCCCATGAGGTTCACGGGCAGCCAGGATGCCTCTCATAAGATGGAACAGCCAGCTACGAAACTGCACAGAGGGTGCACACCAAGGCAAAAAACGAGCTCACAGCGATGCTCTTCGAGGGCGTTTGTCCATTCTCTGCTCTGCTGGTGGAGATGTGGGGTGAAGATGTAGGGTTTGGGGAAACAGGGTAGCAGCAGGACTTGCTTTGCATTATCATGGGACACAAAGCTACCCCTGAGGACATACCCTCTTGCTCAGGCTGGCTGTAACGATGAGCAGATCATGGGGCTGTGTGCTACACAGTGCTTTAGCATGGAGAAAAGCACGTGGGCAGCACTTGGTGGTTTCAAAGTAGGGAACGGATGAATCACCCTAAGAGTTGTTGCAGAGGTAACCAGGGGTTTCAAGCCATTTATGTGCAATTCAGCAACATTAGGAGTATGGAGGGGTTCCCATGGTGCTCCAGCAAGAAATGGATTTACAGGCATGTACTGAAAGGGCTTAAAATTGGCTGGTCACAGGAAAATACTCTAGGTGGGTCATCACCACCTTTGGGGCAGCATTACTAATGAGATCCCCGTCTGCAGCAAGTACCAGTGTTGGGAGAGTAATAAAGACTGGAGAGGGTGGGTTGGTTATACCTGAGACAATTTGGTGCCTCACAGGAACGAAAGTGGGTCTGAGTATGGCCCCGGTGTATCTGGAAGCAGAAAGTGTGGTCCATGGCTATGGGACAGGAGGTGCTAACCAGGAAATCTCTGGCCCTGAAAACAGCTTTGAAATGCATCTCCCTGGAGTGAAAGAGCTAATCAGGTCCTTGCTTGGTGAGCCAAGACGTACCAGTTTATCCTTTCCTTGTGATGATGGGTCCTGGATGCCAGGTCTGTTTCTGGTGTCTGCAGCCCAAGGAGAATCAAAATGAAAATAAACTAGCTACAGTCATGACTCAGGGTGTGGAAAACCTGGCTGTTGTTTGCTTTATCCAGCAGATTAAGGAGTGTCTTCTGCCTCGTCTGCTTGTGCCGGCCTCGAGGAAGTCTTCTTAATCGTGAAGGTCTGTTTAATTTAGCAGGGCAGGACTCTGTGGCTTGGAAGCCGGACTAATTCAGACTGGTAGAGGAGCATGTTTTTAATAACATGTCTAATTAACTGTGCAGCAGCTCACCCAGGGATGTAGTCGATTCGCTATTGCTCGTAATCTGTAGATCAAAGGTGACTGATTTCTCATAAACTGGTTTTGACCCCTGGGGCTCTTCCCTTCAGCTAATACCCCTCTGTCTCCAGCCATCCTCGGGCACGTGCTGGGCTGGAGGGATGGCCAGCCGGCCTGGCCAGGCTGTTTGCTGGCTTAGAAACATGTGAACTTGCGTTCGGCTGCAGTGGATGCCGATGCCTTGTGCTAAAGCCTTGCTCCCACTGCCCGATGCAGGAGCGCGCTGGGCTGGCTCTGCTCACCTCATCTTCCGTGGGTACCACAGAGCAAACATCTCCCTGGTAATAAACATCTTGCTGAAGCTTTGGTTTCAAGGGATATGCTAATAAATGCAAAGATGCCTGGACACAAGCTGCTGATCAGGGTTACCCTGCTGCACGTGGGCATCTCCCAACCTCATACATCATGGCCACTGTGGCATGGGCTGCTCAAGGTCCCTCTCCATGGGAACAAACTGTCGCTGGGAGGGCTTTTCATCGTGGGAAATTTAACAGGAATATTGGATGCTTCCTTCTGAAAGATTCACCCTTGTCTAGATAAACCCGGGGAAGTCTTTTGGCCGGCACTGAGCAGAGTGTTGGACCAGATGTTCGCACTTCACCCATCTGACCTCCGGATCGATGGAGCTGTGAAGTGGACTTTGTTCACCCGTCCTTGCGGTTGAACACCCGCTGCCACGACCGTGACAACCGGCCCCACTGCAGATGGCCACCGGCCGCAGGGCTCGGGTGGGGGTTCCCTCTGCCCCCAGGCTGGTGGGGGTCTCAGCACCCAGGGTGCTTTGCTGCCCCCTCCCCTGCAGCAAAAAGGGGTTGAAGCCATTTTGTTCATCCATTTGGTTTGTGGGTGCTCAGTGTTGTGTTTTCCAGGGCCTGATGTTTCTCTGTGGGGAGCAGAAAACCCCTTTTTTTTCTAGGGGGCGGCCAAAGCAGGCACTGCCCCCAAGCGCTGAATGACCATTTACAAGCTTTGTGCCATCCCTGTAGTGAATGCTGTCAGGGCTTTGCTCTTGGGGCATGTCACTGCATGCTCTGCCCTGTCCCACGTGCCACCTTAGAGGACCGACGCATTTGGTCGAGCCGTTTGGGTGCCCCCTCCTGTCACCTGTGCCTCTGCAATGCAACATTTCACTTTTGGGGCCTTTTTCACCTAAGTGACCCTGTCGACAAGTGCATGGTGTCTGAAGGAAAAAAAGGTTATCAGAGATAAAAGGCACTAAAGGTCTGATCATCTTGTTTCACTTGCCCTGCTCCTCTGTGGTGGAAACCAGCTGGGTATCAGCAGCTGTCACCTCCCCAGCTGGCATCGCTGGTCCCTGCAGGGTTGCTCCCTCCTGTCCCCTGCCTCTCCCATCCGTCCGTGCCTTCTTTCCCGGGCTCTCTAGTGCTCCCTTAGCTCCTTGCAGACTCAAGGGGATCGGTCCCAGCCTGGGGACATCATGGCACAGGGACAAGTGGGTGTGCGGAGCCAGCAAGACTGGGCTCGGTGCTGCCCTGGCGTGATACAGGGAATATTATAATTTACTTTTGCCCATTCTTGGAGTGGGGCAGCTTTAAGGATGTTTTTACCAAGTTTTTAAATCCACATCCCCTGAGTCAGAACTGCGTCAAGAGTTAATTATTTTCTCTGAGGTGGAGTAAACAAAGGCTCAGCCGATGGCTTTTTATTCATCTATAAATCCCCGGCAGTGTGAGTGGATAGATGGGGCCAGCAGCCCTGTGCATCCTGTCGGTGTCTCTACCAGGGGCGGCTATATTGAGGCAGCCAGCTCTGGTGCCTCTGCTCTCCAGGCTGGATAAATCAGGAGCCACGGAGGAGTGCTGCATCCTCCGCGGGCAGGAGAGGTACCTCCTGTAAATCAAGGAGCTATTTTTCACTCAGAGGAGATGTTTTGCACTGCTGGGGCTGCTAGGGTGCAATGTGGCCAGTCTCTCCCTTTGCTGCCCACTGGGATGTGGGTTTTGGGGGGACTTGCCTCGTGCATTTGGGACAGGCAGCTTGGACGGCAGTGTTCAAGGTGTTCTCAGTGAGCAGCCAGGTTATTTGTTATGGCTTAGAGGGTCTTACTGAAGCCAGCAGAGCCCAGCAGTTTTTGCAGGGGAGGGTTTCCAGCAGGATGGGAAAAGCCCTGGTGCCTTGCGAGGCTGCTTGTGGTGGCAGCCCATCTTCTGTGGGATTGGCAGCCCCGGTGCCCACAGTGGCAGCCTGTCTCCCATAGGACTGTTGCTTTTGCTGCATCAGCCACGCTGTCCCATGGATGGTTAGAGGTGTCAGAAACTTCTCCCACAGGCAGGCTCTGCATCCACCGAGATCAAATCAGCTAGATTTGCTCTGGCTTCCCAGTTTGGAGCAGCGGTGTTGCTGCCGAGCCCTGGGCTGTGCTCACCCTCTGCTTGAAAGCATCCCACCCTGGGGAGAGGCAGCCAGAGGGTCAGGGCTGCGGTGGCATTGCAGCCTCTGGGCTCTTTCCATGGCACCAGTAGCTTGTCAAGCTTACTGGGGTGTGCCGTGGTCCCAGGTGCTCTGGAGGAGACTCACTGGCCATGCACAAAGCTGTGCATGCAAGCTCACAATCTGCCTGGCAGACAAGTTTGGTCCTGAGGACATCTGTGTGGCCACCCTCAGCCCAGGCTAAGCACATGCCTACTGAGATGTGTTGCCTACCATAAATACCCTGTGCATCCCAGAGCTAGCAGCCCATCTGCTCCAGTGTCACTGAGAGTGGCACAGGGTGCCGGTGGTTTCCCATGGCTCAGCCATCGTGATCACGGGCTGGCCCAGGCTCTTGTATGGCAGCAGCAAGACCTGATGGGATGCTCTCAGGGGGCTGCATCTCCTGAAAGAGCTTTGCAGGTGGGTGTGGGGAGGGGTGCTGTGATGGCAGAGGACTGAGCACAGTGTTGGCAAGTGGGAGAAGAGCAGAGCCCTCTTCTTTTAGTGCTTTGGAGTGCATCCCTGGGTGCTCAGGCACATCCCGTAGGTCAGAGTCCCTCCCTGAGTGGGAGATGGGACTTGAGCCCTCCAGAGATCCCTTCTCATCACACTTGTGGGATTCAAGGATCATCGGGAGTGCAGCAACAAGGGGAGGATGAACTTGCTGCTCCCTCACGTGTTTTCCTCTTGCAGACATTGATTTATAAAGGCTGCTTCATACTGAGTAGGGAATTTGGGGGATGGTACATTCCCTGCAAAAGACTTTTCACCTGATTTCCCATGTCAAGGCTGAGGAGACTGTCAGGTAATGCCTCGGTCACCCTGTGCACTAAATTTTGGAAGTGTTGTACTTCTATGAGGCTCAGGCAGCAAACCCTAAATGCTGCAAAGTTGTAGGTGTTTGTCTGCTTATCCTTTGGTGCTCGGAGGATGCAGGGCTGGTCTCTTCTTGGACGAGTGATTTTGCATGTGGGGAGAGAGCAGGGATGCAGCTGGTGGATCCTCACACAGTCGCCAACATGCAGCCACACAAAGAGCACTGGAGGTCTGGGGTGCCAAGGAGAGGGTGCAGACACAGCGGGTCTCGAGGGCGCGTCTTCCTCACAGGGTCCACAGGTGCCTGTGGGCGAGTTTGCTGCCGGGTGCATGTCTCTGACTTTGCATGGGCAGTGCCAACCACCGTGATGTCACTTCAGTGTCATGTGCTGGAAGGGTCCAGGGGTGCTGATCAGTGCCAAGCCAAAACCATGCACTCCAAGGGGACAAGATGCTCCATCCTCACTGATTTCCCCAACCTCTCCTGGGGCAGATGCTGGGGAGCACTCCCTGCCTCAGTTTCCCTGCCAGCCACTGGAGAAGACCGTTACCTCCTCCTTGCACAGACATGCTCTGGAAGAGCTGGACATTGCTGCTCTATGTGCAAGAGGCTTTTACCCATAGTGAGAGAAGACAGTGAAACAGGGACCTTCCGCACTCCACAAGTATGGTGGCAGCAGTCTGTCCTTCCCCACCTTGACTGGGCACTCCTGATGGCTTGTGCTCGCCTGTCCTGCAGTGCACAGTAGCTGTGCAGCGTCTGTGCTGGCTGGGGCTGGCACCAGCCGTGCAGAGGGATGCAGAGGAGCCACAAGCTCATCGCTACATCTGGCCAACATCC
The DNA here is from genome assembly GCA_013397275.1 of Burhinus bistriatus. Taxonomy (NCBI): domain Eukaryota; kingdom Metazoa; phylum Chordata; class Aves; order Charadriiformes; family Burhinidae; genus Burhinus; species Burhinus bistriatus. Next base: position 40,727 of record VYXH01001339.1, on the reverse strand, counting down.
ACGATGCTTTTATCCTCCAGGCTTGCTCGGGGGGTTGTCCCTGTTGCTGCACCTCCTTGACAAAGCACCTGAAGTGCAGAGCAAGGAAGTAACTGCAGCATGGGGCTGAACTGCCTGGTTTTTGGCCTGGAAAGCTCTCGGCACTGGATCCGCCCTCCCTGATGCTCTCGCCCTGTTGTCCTACATCCCGGCTGCTCAGCTAATGCCCCAGGCATCTCTCTGGTTTGACTGCTGCCAAGATGTTGGCTGAGTTGTCTGGGCAACTGCTGTGGCTTTTGCCGAGCTGACGGGTTGTTTTTTCTCCCAAGGTTTGGTGATCATGTCCGGGGGGCTGGGATGGATCCTGCAGCTATACTTGTAGAGCTCTGCAGACAGCACCTGGACTGTGTGCTTTAGGCAGCCTGCTGGTCTGGGAAGGGTTTGCTGAGCAGCTGGAAATCTCTGCATTGCTTTGCAGCGGGTCCCCACGCTGCTGGGGCATCTCCATCCCCGGAGCTCTCCCAGGCCCAGCTAGGCAAAACCCTGGCTGCCCTGGTCTCATGGTGGGGTTGGACCAAGATCCCCGAGCTCCTTTCCACCAGCCCTGTGGGATGCTATGAAATCATTCCCCATCCTCAGACTGCACTGTCCCTGCTTGGTGTACGGCAAAAAGTTTTGGAAGGGGAGAGGAGAGCTGTTGGTCCAGGGGCTGTCCTTGCCTCGCAGGTCTGTAGGTGCTTTGCTGACCACACGAAGGAACTGCTTCAGAGCAAATAGTTGTCTTGGGGATGCTGCTGCTATCAAGAAACAACTCTAAACTTGCTAACATGGCCCCGACACTGCGCATCCGTCGCTCTGGGTGGGACAGGGTGAGCAGCTGCCCAGGGGTGGTGGGATGCTGCCAGCCAGGGGATGCCATGGCTCTCAGCATCCCCTGGTCGCTGCTGGTCTCCAGCCTGGAGCTGCCACATCTGCTTGTTCCTCCTGGCTTCGCCCTTGTTTTTGCCTGGTGCGTTGCGGCGTCTGCCTTTGCTGCCTGACTTCACACTTGAGCGTCTCCATGGACTTGCCTTTCCACAGCTCTGGTTGCGTTTGCTTTTGATGTATTTAAAAATTCCTCTTTTTCTCTCCTTTATGTTTACTGGCAGTCAATTTTTTCATTGATACATCCTTTCGCAACTGTCTGCATGTTATAACTGCTAATTTACTGCTGCCAACTTCCCCCGGTTTTAATTTATACAATATGTTTATTTTTACTGCAATTTTTTTCTTTTATTCATAGCCAAGATAGTTTTTAGCTAAAGACGCCTTCTTTTATGATCACAGATTTATGAGATTTTGGCAAAGCCTTCTTAAGCTAGCTGTAATTACTCTTCATTGTTTTTGTTTACTAATAAACCTAATCAATTTTTGCTAATAATCCCTTTCAACTTTTGGAAATTGCCCCTTTTCCACCTCCACGTGTGTTTCTTTTTGGTGGGTGCAAAAATCTCTTCCCACATACGTGTAACCGGGTTATGGTTGTCTGTACCTGTGCAACTGCTCATCCTCGGTTCACTGATGCCCTCATCTTCAGCTTACAAAATGATGTTTGTAGTGCCATTACCGACATTGAGCATATTAGTTTTGTGATGTAAATGAGTCTCCACAAGCATTGGGGTCTCCAGGACTGCACCCAGTGGCAGCCTGGACCCCAGCAGGTGCTGTCCTCCAGCCCCATGAGCGGCAGAGCTGATTCATAAGCTGCTGCCACCTTCTCCAGGCTGGTCTGCAGAGCTGCAGACATGTCTTGGCATGGACATTCCGCGTTCCCGTGCTGGTCCCCCAGCTCCTTGATGCAGCCCTTGCAGGAGATGGCAACTCTGCTGTGGTGCAGATGCAAGTCGTACCTGAGGTTTCAGCTCTGGAGGGGCTTCTGTCTCCTTGCAGTCCCACAGCCCATCTCCTGCCTGCTTCAGGATGCTCTTTGCTGAAGAAGAGCAGCTGGCTGGCTCCTCCTTGATGGGCAGGGCTATGATGGATGGATGGAGCACATCCCTCTCCCAGGCAGGGCCACCAGTGAGCAGGAGCCTCGCGGCATCCACCAGTGGAGCATCCCCTTGGTTCAACCTGCTGCCTGGGGAGGTTGTATTAGTATCTAATGAATTACCTGGGTGTGAAAGAGGAAACCCTCTCTGTGGTGAGGTATTGAAGGTGGAGTTTTCCCAAGGAAGGAAATGTTTGCAGCTCGCTAAAAATACCCACTGCCCGCAGCTGCTGGCTCCGCTGTGGCTTTATCTGCAGCGGGGGGGGGCAGAGGGGACGCAGGGTTTGCGTTCCTGGCATGGCTGTGAGTGAAGCCCTGGAGATACCAAAGAGACGGTGGTGGAGGGATGCTCTGGCCTTGGGAGCTGCTAGAAGGAAGCTAAGCTCCTTGTAGGGATTTTGGGATTTCCTGCGTCTGTCCCAGGGAGAGGCTTCCCGTGACCAGGATCCTGATCCAGAGTCCCCCACTGCCACGGCCAGCCCAGGGCATGGGGCATCCCTCCGCGGCTTGGCAAAAACAAGCCTGCAGCTGGCCCTGTGTTTCCTCCCAAGCCATTCCCGCTTGGAGCTGCCAACCAGAAGCAAATTTACAGCCTGTCAGTAAAAACAGTGAAAAGCAGGAATACTTGGCTATCAGGTAGATGCACAGAGCCAGACATGTGTGGCCCAGGGCATCCCCTGCCTGCTCGGTGGCAGAGGGGTGTGAGAGGGGGTCCGGGGCTCTGCACAGCAGCCCTAGCAGTGCTGGAGGAGCGGGAGCATCCGTGGGCACTGGCGTTTGTGTGCCTGGGTGCATGTGGTGCAAGTCAAGGGTTGCTTTGTGCTCGTTGTTTGCTGGGGGACTCCCCAGCCCAGCTCGCTCGGGCTGGTGTAACCTGGCTGCCTGTGCAGCAGTGCCTGCCTGTCCCTGTGCTGCTGTCACCTCCCTGAAGCCACCCTGATCTCTGACATGAAGTTGTTGCAGGGGACTGGCTGGAGCCAGGGATGGTCGGAGCAGCCGTCCGGGCTGCAGGCAGGGGCTGGCTCTGGTGGGGGGCATCCACCAGCACAGCCCCCCAGCCCTGGGCAGCAACTTTGGGCATCCCTCAGCTCCGGGCTGCTCCCCACGTTGCTTTGCAAACACTCTGTCATGGAAGAAGTTAACCAGGTTAATCTGCCAGGCTTGCTTGGCTGCACCAGGGCCTAGTCCTGTTCTTTATTTCTCCTTTGCTGGACCCTGGTCCTACCTCCCCTTGCCCCCACCCTGCCTGTGGCTCTGTGTGGCCCTGCCTTTACAAGCCAGGCACAGGGAAGTGCGGTGCAGCTGTGCATCTCTGCATGGCAGCGAGGCTTTTGCTGGAGATTTGGATGTGTTTGCAGATAGTATCTTTCCCCCGTAAATGTTATTACCCTGTATATGTTCATGTGGGGGGGAGGGGGGGTGTCACCATCTGTTTTTTCCAATAAAAACAAATTAAAATTGAAGCCCATTAAGGATAGCTCAGTTGGGATGCTGAGCAGGGCTCTGGAACCTGCTGGGAACAAGTTGCTTGCAGCCCGTGCCACCATGCAGGGTGACAAAACCTCATTTAATGCCAGTGGTGCTGGGAGGTGGGACGGGGGCTCACTGCGCATACTGTCCCCGCTCTGTGTGAGGGTGGCCAGTGGCACTGGCCCCAGGGGAAGGGCAAGCAGAGCTGGCCAAAAACCCCATGCCCTGGGCTCATGTCACTCTTCATGGTTGCCTCAGCACTCATCGCATCGGATGGTGGGCAAGGGGTTAGTGGGAAAAAGGGATGGATGTTCCAAGTTGAGCACATGCTCCTTACCCCGTGATGCTCTGCAGCCTCCAGCTGCATCCCAAATCTCCTGAGGTCACCTCGCACTTGTGCCCGGGGATACAGGAGAGTGGGTCTGGGGATAAAAGATGCTGTATCTGGGATACAAGAGGGTGGGTCTGGGGTATTGACGGAGACTAGGCGGTGCGGCCCCGCACCACAGGCATTACACTTTGTACCAGCTGGCCCTGGGGCATGGTGGTGGGCATGGGTTATGTTATAAAGCAGCTTTCCTCCTGATGCTGCAGCCAGGAGCTGTACGGGGCATCCACTGCTGCATGCCAATGGTAGTGGCTCCATGTTTGGGCTCCAGTGGTGACAGCTGTATGTCCGTCCATGCCATGGGGTCAGCCCTGTACAGTGGCTGTGCCATGCTAACAGCTGGACTGGGGCAGTGTGTGGTGGAGGCTGCTGGCTCCTTTGGGGCTGGAGCATCTGCAGAAGGAGCTCGTGGACATGGGGTCTCCAACCTCCTGGAGTGCCCCTGTGGTCCCCCCCAGAGAGGAAGAGTGGGATGGAGGCTGTCAGGAGGGACATGGCCCTGCTCCATCCTCCTGGGAGATGATTCGATGGGGAATTTAGTCTTTCCTGGGCTGTTCTGATGGGGTGAGTGAGGCAGGATGCGGGTGAGGGCCATGCTTGCTTAACCCTGGGATTCTGTCCCGTAAGGTGTCTCGAAGATGATGGGGTCGGTGCCACTGCAGGGACCGAGTCATTAGCACTGACAGTAGCAATGGCTGCTAAATTCCTGTGTCTGTGTCTTCTCTATGTGGCTACCACATTCCCGGCAGCAGCAGGAGGGCCCCTGCTCACTGGCATTTAGCATCTGCATTGTCTCTTCCCAGCAGCCTGCCCTCGGCTGAACTCGGACCACCTACAAGTCCCAGCTCCTTTTGGGACAGATGCTGCCAGTGAGGACTGCAGGTCCCTGGTGCTGCTGGAGCAGCTTTCTGGGGTCTCTGATGGGGTTATCAGGTTTCTGCTGACCTTTGGGGTAAATGGTGTCGGGAGACTGGGGCTGGAGAGGATGCATCTGCAGTGATGACTGGGGGCGATGTGGCAGCCAGACAGAGTGTGGTCCTCCCTTGCATCCAGCCTAACCTGCTTCTTTGGCAGAGACCCCAAACTGAAAGATCACAAAATCTGAATTCCCAACCCCAGCCCCTCCCAGCTGAGAGCCAGAGCTGGGCCATACCCCTCCCGGCTGGGCAGATGAGAGGGGCGATCCTTAGTGTTTGTCTGCCTGGCAGTGATGGTGTCTGGACAGGCTGATGGTCAGCTGGGTGCTTAGAAAGCAGGACACGTGCTTGGATGACTTGCCCCTCGTGCTGTTGAGTTGCGCTTTCCCCTTAGTTTTGAGCTTTCCAGCAGTGGAGCAGATAGCACCGTGCTGGGCAATGCCTGGCTCCTGCCTCATGCAATGGCATGCTGTATGCCCAATGGCCAGGTGCAGCTCTGCTCCGAGCCCTGCTTTCCTTATTTCCCAGTCTAGCGAGGGCTGGGAGCCAAGGCCCTCAGTGCCCCCCCTTTTCTGCACAGCAGCAGCGGCCCTGGGTTTGGTCTCCTGAGGATGTCCAGTGTTGCATATGGTCAGACAGGGCATGAAGGATCAGAGGAAGGGTAGGATCTAGGTGGGGATGGGGAAAGCATAGCCCACTTCATGGCAGCCCCCCAGCAAGGTGAGGAAAAATGCAGGGGGAGTTTCCAGTGAGGCTGCTGAACCACTGTGCTAAGGGCAGGGTGTCTTGGGGACATCTTGTTTGACACCACTGGTCCTGTCTCCAAGTGTCACATGCAGCTGAGCATCACCCAGTAGGTGACCACCCGATGTGTCCCAGCACCATTCCCTGCTCCCCTGCCTGCTTTGGGACTGGCTCCTGTTTCACAAGGCTTGCAGGTGGGCTTGGGCGATGTCCTGGTGAACTGAGGGGCCAAAAAGGCTCCATGGCTCCTCAAAAGTGGTGACATCTTTCCCTTGCCAGCACTGTGTGGTATCTCTGGGGTCAGGCCTCCCTGCTCCATGCCTTGCTAGCCCCCAGGACTATCAGCCTGGGGTCTGGCTGGCAGGTCAGAGGTGCTCAGGATGATGGAGATTCTGGACATCACCCTTATTCTTAGGTCTCTGAGTCTGTCTGGACCTAATTTTCCAGGAAAAGAGGTTGAACAACCAGGTACCTGTCTGCTGGCTTTCTTGCAGCACTAGGACCACTGGTGCAACCCAGTATGGCTGCCCTTGGGGTGGCCTTTGGGGCTTTGGGCATGGGGTGGGATGACTGCGGTCCCCATCCCAGCTCAGTCAACTGCTTATTCTTGCTCCCTATCAATCACTTTCCCTCTTGGAGTTTAAGTGGATCCCTGAGTGAAGTATCCAAAATATCCTGTAGCCGCCGGCTCACAATGCAGCATGCTGTTCCTGCGCCAGCGGGTCGGCCGGGGGGGATTGGGTTTCAGTTTGTTCCGCTGGCCATCGGCCAGGCAAAGCAAAACTCGGGGCTGCAGAGAAGGGCCACTGGGTTTGCTCAGCCCTTCTCAGCTCTCGCTGGCAAAAATATTGTAATAAGGTTCCAGTAAAGCACAGGAGGCAGAGGGGCCTTTCAACTTCTGGAAGGGTAAATGGATCTGCAGCAAGAGCTCCTCGGGGCGCGGGGACAGACGGGTTTCTCGTTAGCTGCCCCCCCTGCATGGGGATGCGGTGGCTGTGCCAGAGGCCAGGCTGGAAACACGGTTTCAGGAGCACGTGTGCCTGTGTGAAGGACTTTGTCCCAAGCTGCGGCATCTCTAGTGCAGATCTCGGTCTTGCTCCACCCAGCTGGGCTCCAGCACTGAGCCTGCTCTGCAGCATCCCTCTAGCCCAGACTGATCTGGTGAGGTGTGTTAGGTGGGCTTCCAGGTCATGTCTGGGAGATGGTGATGAGGCATGGTCTCCTCTCCCATTGGAGAGGTCTGGGCAACTTCTTGCCTGCTTTGCGCGTCCAGCACTGGCCACAGCTCACACAATCCTGGGTCAGCCTAGAAGCTCACTCCCTGTGTTAATAATACTGTACCAGGATTAAAATGCTGGCAAGTTTCCTACCCTGAAGGAGGAGCTGGCGTGAGAAGTGAAAGGGGAAGAGAGAAAGTTGTGGGTGGAAAAATGAGGGTGGAGGCTCCAGCTATCTGTGGGGCTATTTATTTGTCCAGCTGTTTCTTTATCTGGATGAGTTTGGAGCCTGTGAATGTGAAGGATTTGCCAGAACTTCTGAGAAACTCGGGGCCAGATGCTCTAAATTGGTCTAAATTGGCAAAATTCCATGGAATTTATTTTTCTGGACACAGAGAAGTGTGTCTGCAATGTGCACGGCTCCTCTGTTAATCCCTTGCCCCTCCAGCCTCTCTGCCACTGTCCCTTGGTCCTGTCACTCTCCATCCCCAGTCCTGGGCATCCCATGCTGCTGTCCCCCATCACCGCCAGCACCCAGCGTGACCCCAGTCTTGCCCTCCCCTCTTGGTCCTAACCTGGCCAGGTGGGAAGAGCTGGTGCAGCTGAGATCCCCACACTCGTCTCACTTGTGGCTGAGCAGCAAGAAGACCACGCAGAAGTGCAGGAGCCCCCCACCCAGGTCATTGGCATAGCAGATCATCAGCTTGACTCCATCTTAGTGTAGCTGTTGAGCATCTGGAGGTGGTGGTATGGTAGTGATGACGCATCTTTAGATGCGAAGTGCTCGAGCTGGAGCCCTGGCATGCCTTGGTAGCAAGCAGCAGTGCCGGCGACGGGGCCCAGCGCTGGTGGAAAGTTGCTTATTGAAAGCGTCTTCAAAGTGAAAAGGACAGGCACTTATCTCCTAACCGTCCCGTGGGGAGCAGCGTGGTTTCTGGTGGGAAGCGGGCCAGAGTTGCGTCTGCTAGTTTTGAGCAGCTGCAGATTTATTTATAATGCCATGGGTAGCATGTGAATCTGCAGATAAACACGCGGGAGGGAAGAACACAAACAACAATATTGAGAAAATGCTGCTCCAGAGAGAGCATTTCACTGAGCTGCAGCTATCACCAGCCACCAGAGATGGGCCAGGGGCCAGACACCCACCCCTGCCGCTCCGACGCGACTTTGCTCCATGTTGTCACCATCATTGCCAGGGGCCTGCTCTGTCCTGGATGCCAGGGGGGTCTTTATGGGGCTGCCAAGGCACCAGCCCCTCGCCCCATAATTTGGCACTGCCTAACCAGCAGGATGGCACTGTGATAGTGTTGGCTGTGACAGTCAGTGAAGCTGCCGAGTTTGCTGGTTGAAGCAGGCACCTTCTCCTCTCTGTGGTCGCAGGGCGCTAACAGTTGCCCATCCAGAAATTGGTCCGTCTTTGTTGTCCCCAGCCCAGGATTTGGTCCTTTTGGACCTGGACCTTTTTACCTGGAGCAGGGTATGAGCATGGGGCAGCCCAAAGGTAGGATCAGGAGACCTGCTGGGTGAGACACGACCATGGCAGCCCACCACGGGTCACCGTGGGTGCAGAAGGGCAGCCCTGTTGGGACTGCTGTGGGTGGAGGAGCTGCCTCTGGATGGTGGTGGGTTCCCATTCCTTGGGGTTTATCACACCTCATGTGGGGCTTGACCTGTGGGAGAACTCTGTATGACTGACATCTTGATGCCTGGAGGATTCACCCATCCACTCCGAGGTGTCCATGAGTATCTCCTTGGTTATCACACCTTGATAAGCAACCAAGGCAATCTCCTGCCCAGTGTGTGTGCTCCTGCAACACGTGCTTCTCCAGCTCCTGGCTCACCTCAGATGGGGAAGGATGCAAACAGTGCAAGTTCTACATCTCTTGGCAATTACTCTTCAGGGGCGATTACATTCTCTGGTCAAATTGAATCTTGTTTTCGATGTGTCTTACTGGGGTCAGCTTCCAGGCAAAGCTGTAGCTGCAGTTTCCCTCACGGGCTAAGGAGCTCTGTTTACTGCTGCTTTCTCCCTGTGTAGAACCTTTCAGACTACAATCAATCATCTTGCAAACTCTTTGATGAGCTTATGCAGTCCCTCTGCAGCAATAAAAACCCATCCAGCCGAAGGAGGAATAGACCCCGGGGGAATTTCACCCTTTCTCTTGCATGGCTGAGGTGGGTGGTAAGGCCTTGTCTTGCTTTCTTAAAACTTCCTGGTTTATTGGTTGCTAGTTTGAACTCCATGCCAGCACCGTCAGGTTGGGATGTCAGAGCAGGGCTTGGCTGTGTCTTCATGGGGCCTTCCTCCCCCTGCAGTCTGCTGACCACTGCCTCTTGCTGTGGAAATCTGAGCAGGTCTGAGCCTGCAGAAGAGGCAGAGAGAAGCCCCTGCAGATGAGGGATATGTTGATTCATTGGACATCGCTCCTGATTTTGTTTGCTGGAGAAATGAATTAATGTGCTTCCTTTGGAAGTAAGAAACTTCTCAGGGATGAGACAATGATCTTCCCTGGAGGACCACATGGCCTCCTTGACCTCAGGTGGATGGTGAGGGGTGCTTCTGGCCAGGTGTATGGGCAAGATAACTGTGGCAGGCTGTTATTTGGGCAATAAGTTGTTTTGAAGTCAGCCATCAATAGATGATGGAGCAAACCCACCACCACCATTGAAACCCATCCTGGCTTCACATCCACTTTTGCAGTCAGTGTGGCCAACCAGGTTCGCTCTGATTCATGGGGACCAGTTACTCACAATTTTCTGTAATTCAGGCAACTACTGCTAAGTGCTAACATGCCAAGCCACCTCCAAATGGACTTCAGACAGGACAGCAATTTGGTAGGAAAGCTGTGCAAAAAGGGGCACAAAGGGGTGTTACAGCTGTGTGCATTGCGAACCACAGTCTTGGGGCCCACCCTACACAAAGAATGTTGATAAACAGGAGCCTCAAAGAAAGGAACCTGGTTTAGGGTGGAAGAATAAGGAAGCTCAGCTAATTTAATTATCTTGGAGATCACTGATTTGCCACCCTTAAGCACCACAAGAGGGAAAGGAGGTTTTGGGTAGCAGAGTCTTTGTACAAGTAAAAAGAAATCTAATAGCTGGCAGCTGAACAGTGTAAATTCACACTAAAATTAATGGAAGATCTTTTTTTATGAGAATATCATTGATCATTGGAAAAACCTGCTTAAAACCTGCAAATTTCTACTCCTCCCAAGATGTTCTTGGGCCAGCTGAAGTAGATGCATATCTCCAAGGAGATGTGCAATTCTTCAGCTGAGGATAAGGGGCAGTGGTGAGGGCTGTGGGCAGCGTGCTCTGCAGTAATGTACCGGGTACAACATTTCCATTGCACTGAATTTTCCTTAAATAAAAGGCTTTTAAAAATGCAAAATGCTTCAAAATATTATTTTTGTTTGGGGAATTATTTATACTGGTTTAGAGTATATCTTCTTTTACATTATAGTCACTGCTATTAATATACTTACTATGCACCACTGTCATTGATAGTTAAAGTAACATTTAAGGTTTTTTTAAAGTAATGCAGCTTCTAGCTGGCACTGGGTGAAAAATATTGTTTTCTTTTCAGATCAAAGTGCCACTGGTGTTTTAATGAAAAAGCCAGACACTCTGATAAAATAAACACTATTATTGAACTATGTAAACAAATATTAAGTTTAAAAAGAAATTTCATAAATCTGAATGACAACATTTCTGGACTAGCTGTTTTCCAGAGCTCTTCCTAGTGGGAAAATTTGAAAAGAACTATTTTTGCTTTTTACTCTTGGAATAAAACCAAATTTTGAAATCTTGATTTCCTGGAACTGGAAACTGCTGGCTCTAAGCAGGAGTAGTGAACAACCCACATTTCTGATGACCTGGAGGATGGACAGTTACCCAGATTGTGGAAACCACTCGTGGAAATGTCTGTCCAATGTATTTCTGATGGGGCTGTCTGGCCTGTTCCCATGCTGGATGGGGAACACCTAGACATGTTAGCCAAAGTATTGGGGGACCATAACCCGAGCATCCCTTCTCATGCCATTAGTGTGGTGTGGTTAGGCCAAAGCATAACTATTTGGGGTGGAAAAAGACTTCAGTGCTGGAAGCATGATGAGCTATAGAAAGGACAAGGAAGCTTTGCTGCCCGTGTGGCTTAGGGAGACTTCTCTGTGCTGGTTGGCAGTAGTATCACCTGACCTATTTTAACCCAAATCTCCTGGAAAACCAGCTTTAACGTTGGTTTAATTTTTTAGTACTTTAAAGTCCTAGAAGTGCTGTTCCTTCCTGTGTGCTACTGTATCACCAATGATTCTGCCTACCATGCAAAACGCTGAGAAAAAAATATCCTGCTTTTGCAAAAGAAACTGGAAAGTGATGGAGGACACTCACTCAGGCTGAGCTCCTCGACTGCAGCAGCAGAGCTGCTCTGGGGCTGTGGTAACCTCATCCTGGATTTTGAGGAGGAAAGACCAGCTGAGCTGGTGGGTGGAAGAGCACATCCCCTCAATGCATTGCAAGAGACAAGGAGGCCAGGGAGCAATGGACGATGGATGGGGAAACAGATGGGTGGAGGGACTGATGCTGGGCTCCTCCTCAACTGAGAGCTGGCCAGAGGGCTTGGCTCAGGCTGGGCTCCATGGCTGCAGTCCTGGGCTGGCTCCTCTCCACCTCTTTCCCCTTTGCCAGCCTCAGGCCATTCGCTGAACAGCCGCTGACTCCTGTTTCACCTTTCTCCTGCAGAGACACTGATGGACTCCACAACGGCCACAGCAGAACTGGGCTGGACAGTGCATCCTCCTTCAGGGGTAAGTTATCCTGTTGCTTTATGGGGGCCTGCAGCCCAGAGTGGGGTCTCCTGCTGCACGTGAATGTAGGTGGGATGGCTCAATAAAAGTCACCCACTGAAGCAAAGTGCCATGGCCACATGAAAAGGCCTAGTGGGAAGAGCACAAAAGAGGATGACAATTGAGGTTTCCAGTAGTTTTCTAGGAGATGACGTTTCGAAAAACTACCCCAGTGCTGGAGGAGTGTCATTCTTACCCTACAGCATCAGGCCAACTTGATGTTGGAAGAATCATATTCTCTGTAAAGCTGGCCTGCAGCCAGTTAAAAATCATGGAGAGGGAGAAATGAAATGCCAAGGCCGCCAGTGTTTGTCCCCAGTAGCTCACTTGTTATCCCATGGCCTGGCACTTGTAGCAGAAAAGGATGAGGGCGCTGGCCTGCAAGGTTGCCCCCACAGCGGCCATTTGATCAAGTCCTGAAATGACTGTCCAGCATCCCTGGCATCTCATGGAGGGGCATTTGCTGGCTCAGCAGCGACTGTCTCACTGCTTTACTGGTGCCAAGTGTCCCCTGAGCCACATCCCAAGACCACCCAGAACAAACTGCTTTAAAGAAGAGCCTGGACAAGGCAGTACATCTCTGCACTCTTCCACTCACAACACAAAACCGGAGCGGCCCCGGCCACCTCCATGTGCCACAGGGTTTGCATGGGGCATTGAGATGCTTCAGAGCATCCCACCCTGCTCTGGTTGTGGTGGCCAATGTGGAGCCCCAGTGCCCAACACCCCCAACCTGCTTCCTCGGGCTCAGGTGGTCTAATCCAGCCCGGCCAAAGCCTGGAGATGCTTCCCATCCCCACGCACAGAGGTGGTAGCTCAGGCTCCTTCCTGCCCTCCATCCACCCTCTGGGGGGGCTGGATGAAGACATTTCTGTGGAACTCACCCTGGGGCTGACAGCAAGCCCCCTCCCCGAGCCGACTTGGCAGAAGAAAAGAAACAGCCAAGAAAAGCCTCCGTTGGGGAGATTAAACCTGGCTCCCGAGCAGCCCGGCCGCCCTGCCGTGCTGGGGCACAGGCGCTGCCGGCACCGGTCCCCCATCACCATGATAAAGCCCTGCGCCCGCCCGCGAACCCGGCTGCCCCGCCAGCGCCAGCCCGGCTGCCGAAGGGGGATGACGGGAGGACAATAGGTGGGAGCAGAGGTCAAGTCTTTTTCTCTCCTTGCCCAGCCTTTCTTGTTTGCAGTGTTTCCATATGTAAAGCACGCCTTGCTCCCGGCTCCCCAGCCCCGCGGTAATGAGGCCTGGGCCTGCTGGAAGCCGTCTCCCCGTATTATTGTGCTGCCTTCTTCTTTTGAGCTCCCGGCATGTTAATTAGAGAGCAAGGAGAAAGGGAGAGGCTTCTAATTAAGCCTCGAGGAAGCTCAGGGGCTGGTACACAGGGGTGACTTTCTCTCCCAACTGAGAAAAGGGAGCTTGGGACCCACCCCCCGCTCTCTGCTGCAGGGATGCAGAGGGATGCTGGGGGTCCTGAGCCTGGCCCTCGGGGTGCTCCCAGGTCCCCCATCCCCAGCGGGATGGAGATGCCCATCTGGGAAGTCCAGCACGGTCCCGGCATTGATGGTGGGACCACCTCCCGTTCCCACCTCCAGGAAGATCCCTGGGGGGACACGTGGCACATGTCGTGCCCTGCACCGTGCACGGCATGGGTGCTGATGCTGTGGCACCTTCACAGCTTCTCCCAGTGCAGCCTCATGCCCGCTGGCAGGACAAGGCAGGGCATCCTACCAATGGGTGACTGGCAAGGCTAGGTGCAGCCAGCATCACCTGGAAGACAAAAGCTGCTGGGTACTTCTCCTGTTTGTTGCCTCTTTGGTGAGCTGAATGCCCAAACAGTTGCTTTTTCCCTGGCTGGGGAGCTCCTATGCCACTTGTAGGCATCCCTATGTCCTGCCTCCACTGTCTACTGTTCATCCCCAAGCTGGAGAGAACCTCCTTCCACCATGTGCTGCTCCTGCCTGGCCAGGCTGAGCTCTTCAGGCTTGTGTCCTGAGCCCTCCCTGGGGGCTGTGCAGGTGTGGATGGGGACGGGGCAGTACTGGGCACCCCTGGGTCTTGGTGGCTGACATGCTACTGTGGAGTGGGTGTCAGGAGTGGTCCAGCTGAGGGAGAGCCACATCAGAGGCAGGGCAGGGGAAGGAATAGCTTCCCTGTGCCTTGTCCTTGATTCCTTCACCCCCCTCCCAACCATTGCCCTAAAAAATGGGGATATCCTGCAGTTTTCCACTACCAGACTGAATTTTTTTCTGGAAAATAAAGTAAATGCTCCCCCTGCGTTTAGCAGGGATGCTCTCCTCCTCCCCTAGTGATGGCAGCAGATTTGCAGCCACTGCCAATCAGAAGTGGTTGGAGCTGTTTGGGGATCTTCTCTGACAGCCTTCTGTTGGGCTGTTAGCCTTGATGTGCGAGGAGCAATCTGTCTCCCATCTCGTGAGCCTCCCTCTGCGGTCCTGGATGCCCTTGTGAGGCCGTTTGCAGGCTGAGGGGCTGGGTGTGCTCTGCTCCTGCAGGGTTTTCCCTGCAGACCTCGGTCCTGGCACTGGTGCTGGATCCAAACTGTGCTACCACCCTACCCTGGTGTTGCGATCCCACATCCAGGGCAGCGTTGTGCTCAGGGTTTCACATCCATGGGAAACGGCTCAGCTTCCACTTGAGCAGGTTTATGAACAAGTTCATGAGAAGCCGTTCCAGCTGGCTGGGACTGTGTCACATGCTAGCTGGACCCTGGTCCCTACAGCCAGCATCATGAGGGTGCTGCGGGTGGGGAGGGGGCAGCACAGGAAGATGCTCTGCCCTCCAGAAAGGTCAGGGCTGGGGGAGATGGTCTCATGAGCTGGGTGAAAGGTTCTCCAGCCACAAGGACTCTTTCCCGTCTGTGCTCACTGCAGAGGAGTGCTGGCTGGTTACAGGCTGTGGCTCTGCCCTTGCCTGGTGCATCACCCAGCCTGAAGTCTCCCCATCCTTCAAAGGATGGAGACAACAACAAGCGCTGAAGGATTTGGAAAAAAACAGCCTGGGGAAAGGGCAGGGAGCTGGACAGGGCCAGGAGGTGTCACAGCAGGCCCCAGCTCTGCAGAGTCTCCTCCAGAGCTGGCAGAGTCAGCTGTTAGTCAGCTGGGGGTAGCTGGGCTGAGCTTCCCGTGGTGAAATATGTCAGCTCCGAGTTGTCTTGCTGAGAAGGATGTTACTGTCGTGCCATGGCTCATAGGACATCCTGTAGATCCAGTTTAGGACAGCTGGGGCTGGGACCTGTGCACACAGGAAGGATCCCAAAGCATGTTGGCCATTGAAGAGGCAGGGATGAGGGCTACCAGTGGTATCTAGCCCAGCATCTCCCTTTCTGGGTACACAGTGGGGTCAGCCAGGCTCCTATAAACCTTCTCTCCTGCTTTTGGGGAGAGACCACTGGCTACTGACTCATCGCACAGCTGGCTACCCAGACCAGTGCTGGGGCTGCAACCAGCGAGGAGGTTTCACCGCTGTGTTATGCACTCCTGAGGAAGCGGGTCCTGTCTGCCACATCTGTAACTGTAGCGGCACTGGTGGGAATACATCTGCTAAAGACATCGTATTACTTTGCTGGGACGCTCTGCCATAAAGTGCAGCCCATAGGCAGGAGCCCCTGCTAAAGACATTACTGCCTGCAGAGGAGGTGCATGGCCCCACCTTGCCCTGCCACCCAGCAGAGATGCTTTACCATAAATCCGGGCATGGAGCATGGTGTGCTGCTGGCAGCAAGATGGCCTCGAGGTCTGCTGAGGGCTTGGGCCACCTTGTCCCTGTGGAGTGGAGCCTGCCCAGCGTGCAGGCAGGGTCAAACCCTGCTGAAGCAGGACAGAGATATGTAGGTGTGGGGTGGTTGCAGAGGAGTACTGGAGCTGGGCTGGGGTGAGGTGCTGGGCACCAATGGGGCTGCCTGTGTGATGGGGTGGGCATGGTGTGGGGCAGCTGGTACTGGAGAGCCTGCCCGCTTGGCATGTGGTGGGGTTGGGAAGAGGCGATGTGGGTGGACAACATCAGTTCGGTGCAGCCACTTGACTTTCTGTGTCCCGTCCACAGTGGGAAGAGGTGAGCGGGTATGACGAGAACATGAACACGATTCGCACCTACCAGGTGTGCAATGTCTTTGAATCCAGCCAAAACAACTGGCTCCGGACCAAGTACATCCGGAGGCGAGGAGCGCACCGCATCCACGTGGAGATGAAGTTTTCTGTCCGGGACTGCAGCAGCATCCCTAATGTACCAGGCTCCTGTAAGGAGACTTTTAACCTCTACTATTTCGAGTCGGACTTTGACTCAGCCACCAAGACTTTTCCTAACTGGATGGAGAACCCTTGGATGAAGGTGGACACGATTGCTGCCGACGAGAGCTTCTCACAGGTGGACCTAGGTGGACGGGTGATGAAGATTAACACTGAGGTGCGCAGTTTTGGGCCTGTGTCCAAGAATGGTTTCTACCTGGCCTTCCAGGACTACGGAGGCTGCATGTCCTTGATTGCTGTCCGCGTCTTCTACCGCAAGTGTCCCCGCGTGATCCAGAACGGGGCCGTCTTCCAAGAAACCCTCTCAGGAGCAGAGAGCACCTCTCTGGTGGCAGCCCGGGGGACATGCATCACGAACGCGGAGGAGGTGGACGTGCCGATCAAGCTGTACTGTAACGGGGATGGCGAGTGGCTGGTGCCCATTGGCCGCTGCATGTGCAGGGCAGGCTATGAGTCGGTGGAAAATGGGACCGTCTGCAGAGGTAACCGCTTGCCTTCAATCTTGCTCCATACGCTAGCCTCGCTGCTGGTGGGCTGTGCTGGTGGTGGCCGTTGGGATTTGCAGCACGAGTCTCCTGGGAGTGATCTCCTTGGGCAGGGGTGGGAGAGGAGCACACGGGGACATGGGAGAGGAGCATGTGTGTGGACGCTGACTCCTTCACCAGCTCCTCAATTCCTGCCCCAGGCTCATCCATCCACTGCAGAGGCTTTGCATTACCTCATAGCCACTGGGTCCAGGAGTGCCGGCCTGTTGCTGGTGCCCTTTAGGTCTTGGAGGAACACAAGTGTATGTAGCTGTGGTGTGTACCACCAGCCTGCAGTCACCTCCCAAAATACTGGGGCTGTTTTCACTTTGGTGTGCGCCCTGTGCCTTGGCATGGGCTGAAATGCTTCTGGGGTGAGGGGAGCGGGAATGCAGGCACCCAAAGGTGGTGCGGTGGGAGGGAGCAAGTTGCCTGCAGCATTTTCCTGGTGAGGTGCAAATGGCCCAGGGTGGGACATGGTCACGGGCTCTTCAGGCCCAGGCTCACCTCTCCAGCGTGGGCCCCTCTGAGCCTGGCCCCTGAGCTTCCTTAGCAGCCAGGGTTCTCCTGCCCTGTAGATGTTCTCCTGGCCTGTAGATGTTCAAAACAGACTCCAGGAACTCCTGCTCAGCTCAGCTGAGCACCATGGAGCCAGTGTGGTTCCAGACAAGTGAGAGGCTTTGCACCACCCTCCCTGAAAGCACCATGCCCAAACTCATTTCTGTGCTCCTCCCCAGTCACGCAGGGGCTTGGGAAGGGAGAGAAAGGAGCTACTGGGCTTATTGGGAGAGAGATGGGGACCCGAGAGCTGCATGTTTAATGGGCACCTGCAGCTGTACCATGCACAGAGCAAACCACAGCATTTGGCAAATGGACTGTTCTTCCCCCACCCTGTCCTGGCTGAACATCAAAATCCCATTACAGTTTCGATAGCATCAGCACACTCCGAGCAGAGCTGGGGTTTCTCTGAGATCAATTATAGATACGTTGGTGGACACTGAAGAGCACAAAGAAGGAGAGGTCTCCTCTCTTCTTGCTGTGGGAAGGGGTGGCTGGGTAGCACCGAGCAACTGTGGTGGTAAGTGGGGAGATGGACACATTGGAGCGGGGGACGGGCAGTCTCTGGCCATGCTCGGTTGGGACTGCAGATTGGACAATCCCCTTGGAGGGGGCACCGCGTCTTCTGCTGGTGGCTGGGCTGCTTACACATCAAGCATCCTGATGTGCTGGGAGTGTTATTTAATGTCGGTGCTTTGAGCTACTCCTCACTGAGCCACTGTACATCTCTTCCCACTGAGCTCGAGGTGATCAAGTGTCCTCCAGCAGGGAGAGTGCTGGGACAGGGACAGCAACGCAGTATGGAAAGGGAGCCTGGCTAATCCCAACCTCGAAGGGAAGACGGGTGTTTTATGACACCCAAGTGAAGCATTCATAGCAACACCAGAAAGCCAGAATGATTCATGTCAGCTTTTCCATCTCAGCCTTTTTTTTTTTTTTTGCCTGGGCAGACCCAGCCCTGCACAGCACTTTGCTCTGATGCAGGTACAATTTTTGGGGCTCCCTGGTCCTGCTGCCCAGCCAAGGGATTGTCCCTTTGCATGCCCCGGGGTTCCCAGGACTCTTATACAGAGCCCTCTCCCTGCAGCCTGGCCCGGTGGGGCTGGGAGGGGAGGCAGAGTGGGCAGGAGGGAGAGGCTGAGTCTCCTCTTTGTCTGCACAGCAGCAGGATTTTGGGAGGTCCGGTACCTCAGCAGCTGTTTCTCCAGCCGGTGCTGGCGTGCGCCCGGCCCCACACTCCCCGCCATCATTNTTCCCCTTCCCCTTCCCCTTCCCGCATGGGGCTGTGTGTTTGGGGCAGGATGGGACCCCAGGATTGTGCCGGACTGGAACACACCCTGCATTTTCCCCCAGCAGCCACCAGAAGAAGAGTGGGGACTGGGAGGAGAGTCAGCCATGGCGTTGGCAGGACAGCCATAGCATGCCCGTCCTCTCCCAGCCCCTGCAGTGAGCCCCACAGAGAACTGGGGAAGGGGCTGGTCACCCTGGCTCGGTCGGGCAGAGAAAGGGGTCTTTTTCCCAGCTCAACTCGTGAAGGATCTGCAGGATGCAGCCCTGCATCCCTGCCCATCTCCCATCGTGTCCTTGCCCGCAGTCCCCGCAGACGCAGCATACGAGCCGCCTGGTTTGGGGGACTTGCTCGTACATGTGGCCGGCAGGTTTTCTCGTGTTTCGAGGGGTGGGAAGGAATCTGGGCCCCTTTCCAGAAGCAAAACAAAAGCAAATCCGAGCTGGCTTTTGGGGCGAAGTGCTCTCACACGGCTTGGTCGCCCAAACGGGACATGGCAGGGAGCGTGGGGGACATGGCTCACTCATCCTGCCCCACCAAGGGGTCCTGGTGGAAAAGGGCATCCCAAGCAATCGACGGCCCCTCGGTGCAGCTGCAAGGTGCTGGAAGGAGTTGCTCATTTTCTCCGCTGGGCTTTTCATCTGGCTAATTCAGCACAAGCCTACTCACGGCAGCGTACACAAGGGATATTTATGGAGGAAGTTCATGCATCTAACAGCTTAAGCTCTTCTAAGCTTGCAGCCCCAGCACAAAAGGATTTGGGGGCAGTTAACAATTCTGTGTGGTTAAGAGATTTTCATTTTGCTGGGCCTTGCTCACCAATCCCGCAGGGCCCTGCGAGGGGCTGGCTGCCCACTCCTCTCCACTCGCTTCCCAGCTCCTTTCCGCTGTGCCGGCGAGGGGGTCCTGCAAGTGCCTCCCCGCACTGTCTCCCCCCCAGCCCCGTCCTCCCCGCTTCACCTTCTCCTGCTCCCTGCCTGCTTTTTTTTTCTCCATCTCCCTGTTCTTTGTCTGCCACCTCCCCCCTTCTCCCCCGCCTGTCCCTCCCATGCAGCATATTAAGCGCATTTCTCTCTCTGCCTCCCTTATTCATTGGCTCCCCTCTGCAACGGCAGAGGCAGAGCTATTGTGCTGTCTGCTCTCTCTGTTTGGACTGGATGGTAGACAAACGCTGCCTGCAAGGGTCTCTGCCTGCTCGGGGATGGCAGCCGCTGGCTGCTGGTCTTAGCTGTTGAACTCTGCATCCAGCTGCAGCTCCTCCCCAGCTTTGGAGGACATCTGCCCATGTGTCTGATCACGGCATTCACAGCGGGCAGCCTCGTCTTTGTTGCACTTGTACAGCACCGAGCATGGGGAGTCCTAGTCTTGCTGTAGTAACAAGGGGTGGTTTTGCCCTGCAGAAGCTGGTGGTGACACTCTTGCTATCAGAGACATGTGGCATCATCCCTTGGGGTCACAGGAGGAGAGGAGCTGGTCATGTGCTAGTAAGAGGAGAAACCTCGTCAGCAAGGTGGTCTGTAGGAGATCCAGGCTGCCACCTGTCTTCTCCAGCTCCAGGTGAAGCCGGGCCACGCCTGTGGGGAGCCCGAAGGCTCAACAGTGTATCCCCTTTGGAGCCTGCACTGCCATCCTCCTGGTTCTTCCCTTGGGGGGCAGAGCCAGGAGGGAGGATGTGAGGGTCTTGACCTGGCTCCAGCATCCAGCCTGATGCCAGTCCTGTCCAACCCCACCAACGCCACAGCCCCATTCCATCACCAGTCCAATTGGGTACTTCCAGGTCAGCTCCAGCACTGGGTATCCCAGTCTGGGCTGTATAGGGCTGGCTGGTAGGTTTTGGTAGGGTTGTGCCCTTGAAGATGTGTGCCCTGCAGGTGGGCTCCACAACATGCCCTGCTTGCATGTTATTTTGAGGTCCAATGGAGCAGATCTGCCACCACCCCACTGTGTGCTGGGGATGCATGTGCAGAGGCAGTGATGTGCATGTACACGTGTGTTGAGGACCCAGAGCTACTCCTTCATCGCAGAGGTGTCGGAAGCAGTGGGGGGTCTGTCCCAGCTGTGATGTGCTTGGGTTTCAGAGGGGGGCAAGTACATGCTAAGAACTTGGAGGGGCCTGCAGCTTTCTCATGTGCTGGAGAAGGATATATCCTAGCTATCTTACAGTCACGTCCCACAAGTACGTGATGTTGTGAAGATTTATGGCTCCATGCCTGTTTCGGGTCTGGGCCTCCACTGATAATGCTGGACCCAGCCAATAAATTGTAAGGCCCTAGGGGTAATTAAGTTCTTACAGGAAGCATTCCTGGTTAAGCTGGAGCAGATACAGCCAATTGTGATGTAAATGTTTCCAGAGATGGAGAATTGCCCATTAAACACTTCCAACAGTTGCTCCTGCCTTCTTACCCCTGACTGTGCCTGACAGTCAGACCTCAGTGAACTTTGTCCATCACCACACCTCAGCTTTCTGTGTGCCTGTTAAGAGTAATCCTTGGCCCTGGGCCTCTGGTAAGGTTTTCAGCCAGTTTTTTTGGCTCTTCCTGGCCCCTGGCACTGTTTTAGCCTTTCTGTTGGCAGATCCACCATCCCACGTACAGGATGCTCATAGCTGAGTGCCAGAGTGCTGAGATTTCCCTCTTCCTACATCCCCCCTTTGCTTTAACCATTTTGGCAATGGCATTTATCTGGGTACTTTTGCAGGATCCTTGTCCTTCGCAGTGGGACTGGGAGCAGATAACCGCTGTGGCCTGTATCCTTGTCCCTGGAGGTGTGATCTGACATGTGTTTGCACTGAAATGCACATTCCTTGCTTGTGCCCAGCTCACCGAGGCAACCAGATTGCTGTGTATCAGGAACCCATCATCTTCAGTATTTACCACACTACAGCTTCCATGTCATCAGCTAACTTTATTGGGAATGCTTTGGGCTTTCTCCTGGGTCAGTGATAAAAACGTTAAATAGCCCGGAGGCACGAACCAAATTTGTTGGCTCTAGTAGAAACAGACCTGCTCTCTGCACGTTCCCTGCTTAGATCTTAGACCATAGCAGTATCAGCTCGCCAAGTTTTAATGCATTGAATATGTCCCACAGTGTCAGTGGACCCTCTAATTTCTGAATCAAAATATCATGTGTTACCAAGGGAAATGCTCTGCAGAAGTTTGGGTGCATTGAATTAACGCTGTTACCTCTCCCAGCCAATCTTGTAATTGCATCAAAAAACTGTACAAGGCTAATTTGCCTTAATCTGTTTTCCATAAATGTACGTAGGTTGGCACTACTGTTACTGCCTTCCTGTAATCCTTCACTGACTGAATCCCCTAGCTGGCACATCCTTATTTGACTGGTACTGACGTTGCAGTGGCAGTCCTAAAATAGCCAAGACTGCCTCATTTGACAAATAGCTTTTTCCTACATCTCTGAAACATCCTACTGTGGAAAGTGAACGTTAGCTGTCCACTGGTTCATCAGCCATCTCTTTAAAAACTCTTAGGTGTATGCTGTCCTGACATACTGACTTAAAAAAAGTTTAACTTTAGTAGCTGCTATTTAACATCTTGAGTTACTGCTGGAATGGAAAGTATTTCACCATCATCCTATAAGATGATTACATCACCTGGCTTCTTCCCAAGTACAAAACAGGAATTTGTCTGCCTTTTCTATGGGGTTGTTGACAATTTGAATGCTCCCAGCCGGCCGTGGCTTGATGTCATTGTGGATACTGCTCTTTGGGCTTCTCCCTCTCCTCCCTCTCCATCTGGGAAGCAAGAATACAGTGTCTTTCTTTCCATTGCTGTGATTCTTCTCCCTCCTGCTTCTTGCTGACCTCTCCATGTTGTGAATCCAGTTAGAGCTGTGGTGGGGATTGCAGCTGCTCAGTATTAACCACTCCAAGCCTGCTTGGTGCACCCTGGAGTTGGAGGAGATGCCAGCTTGTCCTCTGCACATTGCTGGGTGGTGTTTGGGCTTCTGACGGTTGGAGTAGGAGCAGGGGAAGCCTAGCAGAGCAAAGGAGTGTCAGGTGGGGCGGTTGAGGCATTTATTTCCCAGCAGTCGCAAGCCCTAAGAGATGCTGACCGCACAAGGAGCGTCACAAGCAGTCCAGGAATGGGGCAGGACATCTGCTGCTGAAAGAGGGAGATGGATGACTCCCCTCAGATTAGGAAATGCTGCTTCTGAGGGACTGGACCTTCATGGCCAAAAGCAGGCAAAGCAGATGCGAACAGCTTTCTCATTTTGCTTTCAAGACAAGGGTTGGGCTGAGACCTTCCACTGAAGTGTTTTCTCTATAGAGAAAGGAAGGAGATGAGTGTTTTCCAGGACATGATTTTTGAACAGCAGGAACATTGCAGAGCACTCCCAGCCTTGTTGTGAAGGAGTAGGAAAGACCCCAGCAGGCTGCAGGAGATAACCCGAGAGCAGCCCACTGAAAGCTTGAAGGGGAGCAGCATATTCTCATTTATTAGTATGAACAGGTCATGAGTCCCTTGGGTTGGGGGAAGGGATGGAGACCTCAAGTCCAGCAAAACCCATTGGGAGTTTCCTGGTGGAAATGGTGGCCATCCCCAGGATTTCTCAGAGAGACAGGGTGGAGTTTTGCATTGCTGCTGTCTGCCATAGCTGATGCTCCCCAGTCCCTTTGCACGAGCCCTTTCTTCTCTCTGCTTAGGGTCTTCCCCCACAGAGCTGAAGGGAAGGTCTCTGCTCCCCTTCCCGCTTTGGGGCAGGTTCCTCCCCCTGTCCTTCCTCCTCAGGCATTTCATTGTGCTGGGATCAGTGAGAAGATGGGAGGAGGTAGGTGAGAGCAGAGCCAGAGGGTCTCCACCAAGGAAAGAGTGATGTCCCCTCTGACCCTCCACGTGCACTGACCGTGCCCGGGCTGCAAGGACAGGAGCCCTGTTGTAACATGGGTTCTTTCACAGAGCTGACATCTGTACCGATAAGAAAATCTCCCTCTGACTTATTTTTATAGATGAAACAGCATTTTGGATCAAATACCACATTCCTGGTCTTGCTACGCCCATATGAGCGGGGAATAGAGGCTCTGGCAGCACCTCGTGCCAACAGCGGCGGGAGAGCAGCATTTATTCCTGCTTTTCCTCTCTCTCCTTCATAGGCCTCCCCTTTTTTTTTTTTTTTCCTGAGAAAAATGGTAAACATTAATAGGAACTGTAATGAATAGCTGGGATCCAGGCCCAGGCTTCCAGGATTTTAACTCATTATTGCCATAAAATGAACGGAATGTGTTTTTTACCGTTAGTTTTTCCTTTGAATCAAAGCACTCAGAGATCTGGGGGGCAAGGAGGGTTTTTCCCTGAATTCAGCATAACACTGAATATTTATGGGCAGGAGGGCAATATGCTTCATCACGTGTAACTTGAGGAAAATTGGAGAAAATGCTGCTTTTGAGGATTTTTTTTTTTCATTTGAGATCTTTCTGTGAGTTAGGCCAAAAGCAAGAGATTATTTTGAATGTTTAATTTTGGGAAATACCCTCAAACAATTCTCTGCGGAGATAGATACCAATTTAACATTAGTCTGATGTCAGATAATCACTCTATAAGAGCACAGTTATTTTATTTTAGTGATACAAGGTAAAAATCTTACAGAAAATTTAATCTAGAAGCCATGATTAGCTTAATTAGCTCCAGGGAAACTCTTTATTGTTCCCCATATGCCTTAGAAACATAGTATATCACTGGAACATACACATAAAAGTCCCCATAAAGCTTAGGAAATGGAATCAAAGTGTTTCATAGCTCACACAGTGGCTGTGTTTACATTGACCAAACTTCAAACAATGTTAAATTAGGTTTGGCCAAGTAAAATACACAACATTTTCACATTTTGAAGGAGACCTTAAGTTTGGTGACACCGCCCCACGGTACCCAGTCCTCGTGTGGGCGGGTGTTATAAGGTAAACACCATAAGGAACAGGCAGAACTGCGGTGAGTGCCCTCCAGTGAGTCTGAGGCATCCCCTCGTCACCTTCATTTCTCAGCATTTGGGGAACTGGTGTCTAAGAAAAGAAAATAAAAAGCAAAAAAATGTTAAGTATTAAAAAGAAAAGAGACACATCTGCATGGCCCAGCAGACTGGGATGTGGCCAGCAGCTGGTTTAAGGTAGGGCTAGAGAGCGCTGCTGTGCTTTGGGTGGGCTGTGGCCACACTGGAAATACATTTACAAACAGAAGAGGCTCTGAACCAGCATCCTTGACTTCCTCCCTACCGGTGAGCTTCAGCAGGAGTCTTCCTCCAAGTGAGCGGCAGCCCCATGCCCGCCCACCTCAGATACCTTTGCTGGAGTCCAGCATCTGCCCAAGAAGTGGGGAAACCGGTTGTAGTACATGAGAAACTAATAATTTGCAGAATGGCAGGTCTTACAGGCTGGAAAATGGGGAACAAGGTATAGTGTGAGCAGGAAACTGTAAGTAACTGGATCTTGGAAAGCACCCTGTTAAGGGGAGACAGAAAAAAGTCCTGCTGAGCCCTGGAGCTACCAACTCAGTGCATTACTCTTCCGACATCCTTTTATTTGAAAGGCACCTGAAAGGGTGTTCTGCACTAGGTGACTCCTGTGAAACCTTTCCAGGTCTCTGAAGCAAGGTCTTCAAAGACAGGGAGCACTTCTTCACTTTAACAGGTTGAAATGACACCTGCCAAGATGTCAACATCTTCCTGGAGTCCTTGGAGGTAAACTTGAGATACTGGCTTTGCTCCTTGTGAGACCTTTGCAAAGACCCGTCTCATGGTTTCAATTGGCCAACAGGGCTCTTGACACTTGAGTGTATGGTTCTGCACTCAAGCATATGCCAAGCCATTGGGCTGGCTCACCCCCCCCGTGGTGGGCTGTGGGTACCACAGTGATGCTGCAGAGGCAGCCTGGGGGGTGATGGGCATGCCTGGACCACAAAGTGAGGGTCCCATTGGAGGTCCACAGGGTTTGGTGGGCACTGGCTTGAAATAGCTCCTATGGCTAATGGGGCAAATTCAAAATGCATTTTGAGGGAATATCTGCTTCTTCAGTACTTGGGCATTGACAGTTTTCAAGGATGACTGGCTCCTACTTGCAAAGTCTTTTTGCATTTTCAGACTGTTGTCACATTCAGAGCTCACGGAGACCCTGTGTTCAAGAAGACAATTTTTAAGTCTGAAACCAAAGCTAGGAATTTCCTTTAAAAACATTATGATCCCAGGATTACCATGGTTGTTACACCTGCAGCTGTGACAGGACACAGGAGCAGAGTGAACAATAAATGGACACGTGATAAAGGCTTTATTCATCTCAAACTATCAAAATGCCCAGACCTTCAAGATTAGTAAGAATTAAAGTGCAGCCTGAAGTGGAGCCCATAGAGTAATGCGGATGCTTTGCTCCAAACGACATTTCTCCTAGCCTGGATGGCTTTTGAAAAGATCGTAGCAACTTCTGAAGCAGCTGTAGTAACAGATAATATTTGTCAGACAGCAAACAGCACACTCCATTAAATGCACGATAGCTACCTTTTTATGGCATCGGCTCTCCAGGAGGCTTTCTGCAGAGATGCGGGAAGGGTCTGTGCAGCGTCAGGGGCACGTTTGCTCTCAGACATCAATGGGTGGTTTCCATCACACTGTTCCATTCTCCTTGCTCTTCACGAGAGCCATTCCCAAGCACGGTGTCTGCATCCCCCTGGGGTGTGCAGAGCAGATAGCTGCGGGCTGGTGTCTTGTGCAGCGACCCAAAGTACCCACATGCATGGAGCATCGAGGGACGGGGGGGATGCAGGACGTTGCTGGGCATCAGACCCTTAACCAGGAATTTCTAAGGTGCTGATCTCTCTCTTGAGGCATTTCAGTGGAAACCAACTGTTTTTTCATGAGCCTTCCACTGCCCCTTTCCCTCCCCTCCCTTTATCCTTACGCCACCAGTCTCGTGTGCCGGTGACAATTCTCCAGATGTCTATATTGCTGTAACCACAATCAAGGGCATTATTTTGGCAGATAACCTGCCCATTCATCCCCACCTGGGTGGCTCATGATCCTACAGCACCGTGTTTGGCTTGCAAGGAGCTGTGATGAGGGTGGAGAAGGAGGCAATGCCTTGGGCTGCCCAGGCGGTGGGTGCTAGAGCTGCTCTCGTGCCAGCCATCGCCCAGAGGATTCCTGTAGCTGAAGTCATCAAGCTTAGGAAGGTTTACCGCAGTGGAAATTCTACTGCTGCAGGCCTTTCTTTGCAACATGGTGAGCAAAATTAATTCTGAGCCTTTTGGTGTATACATGCAGCCCTCGTTAATAAAACAGAAAGAGTGGAAGTGGGGAAAACAGGATTAGGAGAAACATTTGGGGAATGACTCACACCCAGAGAAGCTTCTCATTCACCTTTCCCTGCTGTGTACCCCAATGATGGATTAAAAATTGCCTGTATTTGCCATTGCATTGCTACTTGCAGTCCACAGCGTGCTTCCCAGTCTGTGGTGCCTCGCCAGCCTTCCTCTCGTTTGGAGGAGGCGAGTGATGCTGTAGTTTTCAGTCACCTTCACAAGTACAGTGGTTATGCTGTTACCATCAGCTCAGACATTGATCCAAGCAATAATGTTGGTGTTTTATTCTCAATTTACACCCTAGGAGTGGACCTGTGGCACCGAGTGAAGAATAAAAGATGGGGTAGCTGTTGTAGGAAAAATAATCTCCAGGCTTTCTCAAGCTCAGTCTTCCAGCTGCAGTTGTGCAAATCCTAGCCTTAGGACTTGCAAAAGGTCTGCAGCACTGGAAATGGCAGGGTGTACCAGTTTGCCCCCAGTTACTGCTGCGCTGGTTGTTCTGCTTTCTAAAGAGGATTAGGAGGCCAGAAGAGGAACTTTATTGTGCCCACTACTTACTTGCGTTGCCACCATGAGTATTGTTAATTTGCAAATAGAGTGACAACTCTAAGCATGTGTATCTTCAGGATACCCTATAATTAGAACTGATCTTTTTTTGCTTCTGGAAAGGTTTTTGCTGTCTGGCTCAGATGGAAGCGATCCCAGTTTGTTTTTGTTTCTCTTGAATTAGAGCACGACTGCTCTTTCCAGGATTTCCCAGGCAAAAATATGTGCATGGGGACCTGCCCAGCGTGCACGATGGTTCCTCTAGGACATGGAGAGCCCAGTGCACATGCACTTCACACGCAGCCTGTGCATGCTCAACAGCTTTAATGATTTTAGGTGCATTTGGCTTTCTGCACCTTTGCAGGGGCCACGGTGGGGTTTTGCCCGTGTGCAAGGGCTGATTTTCTGGCACTTCTGGCTGCAAGGCGGATACCAAGCAGAGTGTGGGAAGAGGGGGTACACGTGGGGAAGCAGTCAGAGCATAGCATGCAAAGCTGAGCAGAGGGTTCAGACTGGATGCAAGTGCTGTTTTGCTGCTCAGTCCTGCCTAAAGAAGAGAGGTTAGCATGACACATTGGCAGCAGAATCATAGAATCACAGAATCACCTAGGTTGGAAGAGACCTTTAAGATCATCGAGTCCAACCATCAACCTAACACTGCCAAATCCACCACTAAACCATGTCCCTCAGCACCATGTCTGCCCATCTTTTAAATACCTCCAGGAGTGGTGATTCCACCACTTCCCTAGGCAGCCTGTTCCAATGTTTGATAACCCTTTCAGTGAAGCAATTTTTCCACTCTAAACCTCCCCTGGTGCAACTTGAGGCCATTTCCTCTTGTTCTATTGCTTGTTACTTGGGAGAAGAGACCGACCCCCACCTTGCTACAACCTCCTTTCAGGCAGTTGTAGAGACTGATAAGGTCTCCCCTCAGCCTCCTCTTCTCCAGGCTAAACAACCCCAGTTCACTCAGCCACTCCTCATAAGACTTGTTCTTTAGGCCCTTCANCAAACTTACTGAGGGTGTACTCGATCCCCTTGTCCGGGTCATTGATAAAGATATTAAAGAGAACCAGCCCCAGTACCGAGCCCTGGGAAACATCAGTCCTCCCTCCAGACCAGATTGCCTGACACCAGGGCTGCCTTGGCCACTGCCATGAGAGGGGGTCAGAAAGGCTTTGGTGGAAGCCAGGAGGAGGTTCCCAATCTGGGGATGGGGTAGCAGGACATGTGGGACTATCACTGCCATGCCAGCCCGACTGTGTTGCATATGTTGGGGGGGGGGCCCTCCAAGATGAGGTTTCTATGGAAACCAGAGCCATGATTTCCTGCAACACTGATGTGCTGGAAGGTCAAAAGCAAACGTGGGTGGGTGGGAAGAAGCAGTGTATGGTGGGCAATAAGCCTTCCCTGGGGACCTTCATCCCTGAGTGCAGAGGAGAGGAGGGAAGGAGGACATTTCAGTACCCTGAGCTCTCTTGCTGTCTCCCTGAAGCTCAGACCGTGGCTGGGAGCAAGGGCTGGCCCTGGCAGAGGGCTCCAGGGAGGCAGCATCCATATGTATGGGTGTCTGGTGTGGCGTGTACTCCTGCTGTGGAGAGGACTGCTTAGCCCAGTGTGAGCTTGCAAGGATGCAGCATCATGACAGAGCTCCATGCCAGCCCAGGTAGCTCTCTAACAAGCAGGATTAATTAATTAGCCCAGGAGGAGCTGCAGCAATAGCACTCTTGGCATTTGGTCTGTAAGCTCTGCCTGTGTGCATCACCACTGTGTGCACCACCACTGTGTGCAACACAGCTTCCTCAGTGAGGTACTGCAGGGTGCGGGTACCACTGCAGGAGGGTGATGAGGGCAGATCAGCACAGGGACGAGTCACCAGCCAGGGTGGAGGTGACATCCCTGGGCAGAAACATATGCAGACAAGTGGAGCAGGAGGCTGGGACACTTCAGGCAGCTGCTGGGTCCTGACACGGGCACATCTGGCTCAGATCTGGTGCAAAGTGTGAGACTTGCAGGGGTCCCAGGTCCTGCTGTGAGCTGACTTGCTGGATCCTCCTTGAAGAGCAGCCATGCATGTCTCTCGTGCCCTACGGGTGTGTGGCATTGCCCTGGCACCACTGCATCTGCACCCTTGGGTGGTCTGCCCGTGTCCCCGCTGTCACAAGCCGCCTTCGAACCTGTGGGCCGGGTGGCGGCTGCAGCAGCGATGAGTGCTGGAGCTGCTAGCAGACTGGAAATGTCTTTTGTCAAAGCTTGAGATGCCTCCAACCTCCTTTAATTAAAGACAATTACTGCTTTCAGCCCCTCTTCACAGCTCAGCTGGGTTGTTTGCAAACACACAGCTGCGGGAGTCTTTGTGCCCCTCTCTGAGTCCCGCTTCCCTGGAGACGCACAGAGGTTTCTTTATTATCAGCGTTACAGCTAGCAAGCAGCTGAGGAGGAGGAGGGGGCATCCCAGGCTCCTGGGGTGTTTTGAGGTGCAGTGCTGGCTCTGCAGGGCAGCCTGGAGCAACCCTGCCTGCCCATCTCCAGCCTTTCCTGCAAAACCTTCTGCATGGCAAAGCAGCGCATGGTGCTGCGCTGCTTGGGGAGAGTGACTTTTGCCAGAGGTGTGAAGAAACAAAGGGGAGTGAATGGTGATGGAGGCATTTAGGCTGAAGAGAAGGTGGCTCTTGCCCCGGCTGCAGAGACGGGACCGAGCAGACCCGGGCTGCAAGCTCTGAATACATCTTTTTAAATAATGCTCTGCTGAGTTAGCGGTGACTTTGCATGCTGGTGTAACGCAGCTGCTTCGCCTCACTGCAGGAGCTGCACCAGGCAGGACAAATCTGTGCTCTCTCGACCGAACCGTGCTCAGAAAAAAAAATCTGAAACCTCCTGTAACCAATAACCCCCCTTTCTGTGCTTGAATAACTCGGAGGCAGCCAAATGGAGCCTAACCAAACTTTCCAAAACAGTCAGGGCTGGCGCAAGAACAAACAGCATCCACTGCAGCCCTCTGGGATGCTGTTTCCAAAAATATGAGCCCCAGTGCAGCGGCAGTGCATGAAGCTGTCTTGTAGCCCTGGCTCTCGTACGGATCCAGCCTCACTCTGCAGTGCCGTGGCCAACCCCAGATGCTGCGGCCAAGGCCGTGGCTTCTCTGTTTTCAGGTGCTAATGGTCTCCTCGGGGAGGAGTTGGGGCAGGAAAGGCTAGCAGGCAGGCCACTGGCTGCCTTGGAAGCGTTTGGTTGTTAAATCTGAATGGTAAGTGCTCAGACTTCAGGCTCAGGGGAGCCAAGATCCTTTTTGAGCTACTAACAGCCTGACACTGCTCTGTCTTCTCAAATTCATTTTGCAGCTCCGATTCCCTGGCGAGCACTAATCACTGGGCTGAGCATGAAGGGAAGCATACCTCTCAAATGGGAAGCCCAGAAGCTCTTTCCCCTTAAACAGCCTCTCTGTGGACATCTTTGATCTGTTTTAGGGTGGTTTCTTATTCCACAGAAGGCTCTTGGAGGCCAGCAGAAGAGTTGGAGCTGCCTCCTAGAACAGGTTTAAATACACACACAGGCGCTGTGCTGTGGATTTAGCATGGGTGGTGGATGGGCAGGGTCGGACACCCATTGCAAGGGCAAAGACCAGGGCTTCAGAGATCCCGTGGCTGCAGCATTTACGTCTGTGGCATGCTGGGGCTCCAGGGACACAGTCCATGGTCCTTAGTGCAACATCATGCTGCAAGTCCTGCTGCTCTCATGGGAGACCATGACTGTCCTTAGCCCATCAACTAGGGCACTCTGCTCACAGACAGCTCAGTACAGCAAGGTACCTTCGTTTGGCAGCCCCTCTAGCTTCTGTTCTGGGTGTTGGTGTTGTTAACTTGGCTCATCAGAAGGTACGTACTTGGCACTGGAGTGTGCTTTAGAAATGGACATCCTCCAGGGCATGTCCCTTGGCAAACTTTGGGGTTGTTCAGCCTGGAGAAAAGGAGACTCTGATGAGACCTTAGAGACAAGAAGCTGGAGAGGGACTTTTTACAAGGGCATGTAGTGATAGGATCAGGGGTAATAGCTTCAAACGAAGAGGGTAGGTTTAGATTAGATCTCAGGAAATTTTTCACTATGAGGGTGGTAAGTCACTGGCCCAGGTTGCCCAGGGAAGTTGAGGATGCCTCATCCCTGGAGGTGTTCAAGGCCAGGCTGGATGGGGCTTTGAGCAGCCTGGTCTAGTGGGAGGTGTCCTTGCCCATGGCAGGGGGATTGAAACTAGTTGGTCTTTAAGGTCCCTTCCAACCCAAACCATTCTATGATTCTACGATTCTATGAAACTGTTGGCTGCAGCTCTTGGTAGCTGGAGGTCCCATGGGTGCTGACCAGTTGGTCTGGGCAGACCCAGATGTGTTCATCTAGGAGGTCTCCAAGAGACAGTTTCCCACCTGTTAAGCACGACTGTGTGTGTCATGGAAAAAATGACCTTTCCAGAAACACCTTGGTGTTTATTGGTTTGCAAATGTCTGTACTGGCTAGACAGTAGGAGAAATAAGGGATGGATAGAGTGCTGATTCCTCCTGTCTTCTGGCATGCTGTTCATATTTTTGGTGCCCACAGTGCCTCATGGCAGTAAGTTATGCAATTTAATTATGCACCATGTTAAAAAATATGTCCTTGCATATGTGAGAAATTGCAAGCAATCTATTCCAGTTCGTGTCTCCTATATTCCTGATGGCTTTATATACCTCCCCGAGTGGTCTCTTTTCAAATGGAAGGTCCTGAGTTGATTGACTCTCCATATGGAAGCTGCTCTGTATCCCTAATCATTTTTGTCATCTATCTCATGACCTTGTGTAAGGTTGACCACCACTGCAAACACTGTTCAAAATGTGGCTCCATGCAATGGCTTAATAATATTCCTGTTTTGCACTGGGTTCCTTTCTTAATAATTCCTTACATTTTCTAATTTTTTTTGATGATGGATGAGCTTTGAACTGATGTTTTCAGAGAATTATCTCTAGTGCTGCTGAGATCTCCTCCCTGCATGTTAATAGCTAATTTAGTGCCCATCATTGTGTTTGTATAATTAGGGCTCTTTTCCCCCAAGTGCATTAGTTTCCTTTTGTCACCACAGTATTTCATTTGCCGTGTTATTGCCCAGTCACTCAGCACCCTGAGATCTTGCTGTCACTCTTTGCGAGTGGCTTTAGCTCTGGTAAACCTGGCTGATTTGGGGACGTCAGGGGGCTATGCCATGTCACTCGGCACCCCTGGCTCCAGCCTGCAGGTAGGTGCTCAGGGTGGCTCCTTATTCCAGTACCGTGATGATCAACATCCTCCATATCTGCATGAATATGTGCATTCGTGGGGATGTTACTCATGCATTATGCAGATGCTGGTCATCCTTGGTGGGCCTGAGCTCTGGATGCCACTAGGAAACACGTCACGTTGCCAGGATTTTTTGTCTGCATGGTGGTTTTTCAGACATGTCAAGCTCTGTTCCAGAACTCAGTCCAGTTTCTTCAATCACTATTAGGCTAGCAGAGCCACTTTATCTCTTGTCTCAGGAGGCTCTTTCCCAGAGTCTGAGCAGCCATCAGAGGATGATTGCATCATGTGCTGTGCAGAACGGTGGAGGAATGCAGCTTTGACTATCTGGGTTGCTCAGCCTTGGCTGGAGCTTGGCACAAGGATATTTCAGCATTGTGGAGGGAACCCGGTGAAGAAGAACCCAAGAAGGGATCTAAGCACAGCTACAGGTCTGTGTAGGGCAATTAAAAGAGTATGGAGCCAAGTCCCCATCAGTGGTGCCATGTCATATAGGAAGGGACAGCAGCCACAAGCTGCAGCTTGAGAAGCCCAGGATGGGCTTTGGAAAGGCTGAGACAGTTCCCAAGAGAGGTCGAGCGTCACCATCCTCCGGGATTTCCAAGCCTTGGCTGCACACAGCCGCAGCTGCCTTGGTTTAGGGCTGGATTCAGTTGTTGGTTGGGCTGCACTCAGCCCTTCTATGAGCTGGAGACTGGCCTGGAGGTACCAGAGGTCTCTTCCCACCAGTCCTGCTGGGGTGCCATGAAAACTCATGTGCCAGGACCATGGAGCCAGCTTGATCTGAGCACCACCTCTGCACTGGAGATGGATAGAGAAACCTTGGTTCAGTGCTGAAGCCAGCTTGGGGTCTAAATACATTCCTCAGGTGGTAGCGTGGCATGGGGGGACAGGAGACCCCACCAGGAGTCAGCGGTACTCAGAGCCAGACCTGCTGTAACTGCATCTAGCAGAGAGTTGAAAATCTCTGCTGAGAAAACCTGTGAAACCATGAGTGGTAAGTAAGGAGGTCTGGGACATCGTGCTAAGTCACATCTCATATGAAGAAGTTAAATGCAAAATTTGCATGTCCTGTAGACTGAGGTCAGAAA
Organism: Burhinus bistriatus; assembly: GCA_013397275.1. Lineage (NCBI taxonomy): Eukaryota > Metazoa > Chordata > Aves > Charadriiformes > Burhinidae > Burhinus > Burhinus bistriatus. The sequence continues at coordinate 7,278 of VYXH01001339.1, read as the reverse complement.
AATGCCTCCATATGAGCAGACGTAGGCAAGAGGGGTGGCATCCAGTGTGGGGACACCCAGCTGCCACAGGCTGTCAGCCGCCCTGGTCTCCACAGTTCAGTAGGGATATGAGAAATAAACCCGAAGGTGCTGCAGAGAAATCGTGTTCCCAAGATCCATGGAAAATGCCCTTCCATGAGGGACTGAAAGAGCTCAAAAAGAAGATTAGGAGGTGAGATGATTACCAAGAGGAAATATCAGCCTCTAAAGGGCTTCTTAATCTGGCAAAGAAAGGGATAACAAAAAGTGGTAGGGTTAAACTGAAGCTGGACAAATGAAAAATTAGGCATGTGTTTCTAAGTGATTAACCACTAGAGCAAGCTAATGAGAAAAGAGGGACTTCTCCACGTTTGGGAGTATGTAAAACAAGATGGTTTGTTGCAGGCCATTGGGCTTTAGCTGAGGACCAGCCATTGAGCTCAGCAAAGGGCACCTGGATAAAGGGCGGGATGCTGGAGTCCAGAGCCCCCAAATCTGTACAAGGCTGTGGAGGGACCAGCCAGCCCAGGGGGGCTGAGAAGACCCAGTAGTGCCTGTGAGAGCAGTGGGCAGCGTCAGCTTGGCGGCTGGACCCTGGTCTCTGCAGGCAGCACTCACCAAGGGGACCATCGTGCAGGCATTGCCAGTAGCCCTTCCTCTGCCTCCCATCCTGTGTCGGTGTCATGGGCATTGGATGCCAGAGCCGTGGGCCCTGGGCTGCCCATCTGGAGATACTGGTAGAGAAGGAGGGAGGTGTTCAAAGGGGTGTGAAACCTGGGCAATGACTGAGTCCAGCAGCTTGGCAGGCAGCGGTTCCTCCCTCTGGTATCAGCAGCAGAGAGACTCCTCTTACCCTGCCTCCTGGGTTGCAGAAGGGCCTGAAGGATAGCATTACTGGAGTACTGTGTCCAGCTTTGGAGTCCTCAGCACGAGAAGGACATGGACCTGTTGGAGAGGGTCCAAAGGAGGCCACAAAGATGGTCAGAGGGCTGGAGTACCTCTCCTCTGAGGACAGGCTGAGAAAGTTGGGGTTGTTCAGCCTGGAGAAGAGGAGGCTCCAGGGAGACCTTATAGCCCCTTCCAGTACTTAAAGGGAGCCTACAGGAAAGCTGGGGAGGGGCTTTTTACAAGGGCATGTAGTGACAGGACAAGGGGTAACAGTTTTAAACTGAAAGAGGTTAGATTCAGATTATCAGGCAGAAATTTCAGATTATCAGGCAGAAATTTTTTACTCTGAGGGTGCTGAGACACTGGCCCAGGTGGCTGCCTCATCCCTGGAGGTGTTCAAGGCCAGGTTGGATGGGGCTTTGAGCAACCAGGTCTAGTGGGAGTTCTCCCTGCCTATGGCAGGGGGTTGAAACTAGATGATCTTTAAGGTCCCTTCCGACCTGAACCGTTCTATGGTTCTATGATTCTGTGAAGTCTCCAGTGCAGCATCCTTTGGATGTGCTGTCTGTAATGTGTTGCCCAGAGCCAAGCCCGTGTTGTCCACCAGAGCACCCCAAGACACCCGTCACTCCCCCACCGAGCCCCACTGCTGCATCCCGCTGCCTCCCGGGGACCTTCGCACCAGCTGACCCTGCTGCCCCTAGACCAATTTTCCATGTCCCACAGGTTTAGCATCCTGCACCTGGGGCCGGCATGACAAACGAACCTGGCTGATTGCCGCCCAGATGAAGGTGGGGGCAGAGGCTGAAGGCTCCTGCCGAATCCCAGGTGCACCCTCGCACACCTGCTTGCCTTGCATGCCCACCAGCCTTGCACACCCCATTGCTGCAGCAACAGCGGCTCAGCATCCTTGCCAGGAGCTCCAGGCACTGGGCAGGGGTGGCGAGCTTCGCTCCCGGTGACCAACTGCCCTGCTGCAGAGGAGAGCGGCTCATTTGGGCTGGTTTGCTTTCATTAACTAGATTAGTTGCTTTAATCTGCTGAAAGTGAGAGGCAGTTGGTCCCTCTTGGGAACTACACAGAGGGGGCTGTTACTGGGGAGGGCAAGCTGCAGGGGGGAGGTGGAGGCAGCAAGGAGTCTGCTGTCTGCTGGTCTTTGCGGTGTCCCCTTTGCATAGACAGATTTACCCCCTCTCCTCCCACCCCTTCTCCACCCCTTTTCTTTGTACAGATGGAATAGTGTGCAAGGGATTATGCTGTTCCTTCATCAATCGCCCTCATGCAGGTGCACGTGACCACACGTATACCCTTAGCCTAAACACATTTGCATACATGTATGGCCCCCCTCAGCTTTTTTCCATCGGACAAAGAAATGTGACAGCAAATGGGTAGAATCCCTCCATCACTGGGTCAATTATTTCAAATTCCCTGCCAAAAAATGCACTTTCTTGCATGGCTGTGTTTGTCCAGCTCCAGCAAATGGGTCTGTGGTCACCAGGGGTGATGCCCTCAAAGCTGCATGTCTTGCAGAGCATGATCTGTGCCTGCACATGCAGCTCCTGTCCCCCAGCCGTGCAGGACCCCGTGCCAGGACCGGTGGATTCTGTGCTTTAACTCAGACCTCAGTTGGAGACAGATGTAGTCTTCACCATGATACAAAACACTGGTGAACCAAGCATGCTCCATCTTGAAGGATGGAGGCTCCTCCCTACATCTGTCTCCTACTGCAAATAAAAATTATCTTTCCTGTATGTTTTTTTGCTGTTTGTGCTCTGCTGTTACCCTTGCCTGGAGGAGGGGGAGCGCACTTGCCCAGGGACACAAGGGGTCAGGGGCAAAGCTGGGATGCAAAAGCCAAAATCCCAGCCCTGAGCTCTGACTGCTCCACCTGCTGCCTCTGCTCTGCATCAGTGCTTTTTATTTCTTGGTGCACTCCAGCTTTTGCCCAAGGAGAAAAGGATCATGCAAATGATTTTCCCCAAGGGATTTCTGGAAGCTGTTTAAGCCAGCAAATGCTGCCTTTTCCCCAGCTGTGCCATGCAACTCAGTATGCTCATGAATTTCCCCTCCCCTAAGTGCAGGAAGGGGCTGACAGATGTTAACACACGATCAGTGTCTCAGGAGAGAGGAATTAAAGCCACACTGGACCCTTCGAAGACACACATTAGTGTCAGAAATTTCTAATCAATCAGCTCAGAGCCTCCTGGGGTCAGAAGCCTCTTTGAAACTCAAATGGGGAATGGCTCCTAATGGGTTTTATTTTGATTGCTATAAATTGATTAGCGTTAAGATAAACAAGTTTTGTTTCCTTCTGAAAGCTCTAAATATGCTCTGGAGGAGGAGAAGCAGTGGAGTCTGATTGCTTCCCATTAGGATGTCCTCACTTAGCTCCCACCCCATCACCAGTTTGCACCAGACACGAGACACTTTTTTTCTCCAGAGCCTGCTAAAGGCAATGGACGCATCATACAAAGAGGCTTTTGCAGTGCTGGAGTAGGATAAGGTTAGAGGAGAATATGTGAGCATCCTTGCTGGTTTTCCAGGGTGGAGTGGGAAAACACAGCTTGGTCCTGGAGAGAATCAGTGCAGGCTTGTGCGGTGGAAAATGTGGCCATGTTTGAGGTGCATTCATGTGTTTTTTGGGGCTGGTTCAGCGTAGCAGCTGTGATGCATTTGAGAGATGCACCATTATAGGAGCGTTTCCTCTGGGTGGCGGCTCAGCACTCCCTGCTGTGACTGTCCCCAAACATAGGAGGACAGTCATGTCCCCGAGGCCCCACTGGGGGATGTGTGGAGCAGGCAGGTCCTGTGGCTGTGCTGAACCCAGGTGGCAGCAGGGCTTGCAGGTGGGCTGTGTGTGAGCTGGGCCCAAAAGCCACTGATGGGCTCCCTACAGCCCCCTCCGTGCTCCCTACACCCCTATGCGTGCTCCCTACAACCTGTATTTACTCCCTACAGCTTGTATTTACTCTATACAGTCCATGTGTATTCCGTACACTTCTGCATGCTCCCTACAGCCCCACATGTACTGCTACAGCCCAGTGTGGTCTCCCTGTGTGCCTGCGTGTGCTCCCTACAGCCTACATGTGCTCCCAGCAACGTGTGACGTGTACAGCCCCCTGTGTACTCCCTATAGCTGGTGTGTGCTCCCTGCAACCCATATTTACTCCCTACAGCCCGTGTGTTCTCCCTACAGCCCTTAAGTGTGCTCCCTACAGCCTGTGTAATCCCTACAGCCCGTATGTGTACCCTGCAGCTCATCTGTTTACCCTATGCCCTGGTGTGTGCTCCATAGACCCCATGTGTGCTTCCCGCAGCCCTCTGTGTGCTCCCTGCAGCTCTATGTGTGAATTGTACAGCCGGTGTGTGCTCCCTACAGCCCCCATACGTGCTCCTGGCAACCCCCTCTGTGCTCCCTACACCCTGTGTGTGGTTTGTACAGCTGGTGTGTGCTCCCTGCAGCCCATGTCTGCTCCCTTCAGTCCCGTGTGTGCTCGCTACAGCCTCATGTGAGGTTTATACAGCCCATGTCTGTGCTCCCTACAGCCTGTCTCTGTGCTTCCTACAATGCCGTATGTGCTGCCTACAACACGTGTGTGGTCTGTACAGCTTCTGTGTGCTCCCTGCAGCCTGTGTCTGCTCCTTACAACCGGTGTGTACTCCCTGCAGCCTGTATTTACTCCCTACAGCCCATGTCTGCTCCCCACAGCCTGTCTGTGCTCCCTAGAGTGCCATTTGTGATGCCTACAACCCCATGCGTGGTCCATACAGCTGGTGTGTACTGCCTACAGCCCTTTGTGTTCATTCTGCAGCCCCCTGTGTAGTCCCAACGGCCTGCGTGTGCTCCCTGCAACCCACCTGTGCTCCTGACAGTCTGTGTGTGCACCCTACAGCCCATTTGTGCACCCTACAGCCCCTGTGTGCTCTCTACAGCCTGTATGTTCTTCCAGCTGCCCCATGTGTGCTCCCTACATTCCCATTCCCTCAACAGCCATGTCTGTACACCCTCATGTCCCTGTGTGTGCTCCCTAAACTGGTGTGTGCACCCTGCAACCCCTGTGTGTTTTCCCTGCAGCCCGTGTGTGCTGCCTACAACCTGCGTGTGCGCTGTATAACCCTGTGTGTGCTTGCTGCAGTCGCTGTTTGAGCTCCCTACAACCATGCGTGGGCTTCCTACAGCTGGTGCGTACTTGCTGCAACCCCAGTGTGTGCTCCCTACAGCCTTTGTTTGTGCTCCATGTAGCTCCGTGGGTGCTCTGTGTAACCTCGTGTCTGCTTCCACCACCCATGTGTTTCTCCCTTACAGCCCTTGTGTGGTCCCTACAGCCAGTGTGTCCACTCTACAGCCCTGTGTGCTTCCTACAATGGCTGTGTGCTCCCCACACACACACGTGTGTGCTCACCATCCTGGGGAGCAGCTGTTTGTTTTTTCTTTCCCTTTCCCAGACCAGGCAGGGTGGAGGTCCTTGTGGTGATGGAAAGCCTTTGCTTTTGTCTCTCCAGAGTTCTCCAGCCTTCTTTTTTGTGTCCCAACTATGGGCATGATGGTGGGATGGGGCAGCACCATCCTAGTACCTTTTCAAGGCCAAGAGTGAGAGGAAACAAGGATGGTCCTTCATGTCCCCGGGCACGTTACGGACGTGGAAGACAGTGGGTGCCAAATTTAGGGAGTTCTAGGGGTGTGTCCTGGACAATGCTCAGCTTTCTGATGATGGCACAGAGGATAGTGTCCAGTAATGAGAGACATGGCAGATGCTCACAGGTGGTGCTGGGGTGTCATGATGGTCTTGCTGCTGGGTGGGGACAGGGACCTCCTGGCTGTCAGTGGCTGTAGTGGTGGCAGTGTGACAGCATTTTGCTGTCAGTGGTGGCCGTGGTTCTCTGCTGGGTGGTGGTGAAGGTCTCACTGCTGGTGGCCGTGAAGATCTCACCGTTGTTGTTGTTGAGGGTCTTGCTGTTGGTGATGGTGAGGGTCTCGCTGTTGGTGGTGATGGTATCTGCTGGGAGGTGATGAGAGGTTGGGTGTGCCCTCGGAGGAGGTGACTGAGTGGTGCTGTGTGCTCTGCTGTACATGAAGCCCAGGAGACAGGCAGTTTATATTTCTGTACTGAACAGGGAGCTGACATTAATGAACAGCTAATTAACATCGCAGGGCTTGATGGTTGCAGTGTCAGTGTCCCTAATTAGTCTCGCACTAATCTGCTTTAATTAACTGTCCCTGTTGCGGCTTTAATTTAATTTTCAGCTCTAGACCAGAGAGAGCAGTCCTGTGAGCATCTGGGTTCCAGTACCGTGGCACTGTCTGTACTGGGACAGACTGGCAGGGCAGCACTGGCCAGCCGGGCATCCTGACAGAGGGGAGAAGCAAGGCTGCTGTGCATTGTCTGCTTGTGCTTTCCCAGGGATGAGTAACCACCACTGCATGACCCCAGCCCTACTGGTGCCCAGGAGTGTTGCCACCTCCAGGACAGGCTGTGTGGGTTGGACAGGGGACCACAGACAAGCTGAGGGTCACGTCATTAGCTACCCCCATGCTCTTTCCTACTGCTGCTTTGCCTGCATCAACCGTGTTTGGTGGCGTAGCGAGCTGCCATCCCTTCCCTGTTTTGGTGCAGGAGGAGAGCATTGGGTTGCCCATGATGTCTGTGCCTGCTGGGGTTTACTGTTCGTTGCCTGTAGTAGTCCATAACCAGGGATGCACTGCGTTGTGAGGTCTCCTTGAGACAGGGACACAAGAAGCTGGTCACTACTCCTTGCTCGACCAACAGGTTTGGAGGGCCCATGGCCCTCATGCTACTGGGTAAGTCTTCATTTGACTTCAGACATTTTCATACCAGGAGCTCCTGGTGCAGAGCAGCCACCGAGCACTTTCTTCCTCATCACTTTTTTGGTACCTCCTTCCTGCAGGGGACATCCCCTGCACCTTGTCTTAGACCAGCCAGAGACCCGAGAGCTGGGCAGCAGGGCCAGCAGGAGAGCACTGGGGACCAGCATGGGAGGAGAGCAGCGTCCACATCCAGCTGTGATAAGTGTGAGGGTTCCTGAGATCCTTGTGTGGGAGGATGGGCAGAGAACAAGTTGGGGAGACAATGATGGTTTCCCATGGGAGCAGATGAAATCACAGGAACAGAAGCAGTGAGGAGAAGTACCCCAGAGAGAGAGAAGGAGGAGAAGTCACCAGGCAGGAAGAGCCTTAGCATCGCAGAGATGCTGTAAGGAGCTTGTATTTAGTCCCTACAGAGTTGCTGTTCGCACAAGAGGGTCTATTGGTCCTTGTCCTGCCAAGCAGAGCTCTGCCTTGCAAGCTGGCTGCAGTCAGTCTGCACACATTTGCCCCCAACATTGCCTTTCTGTGTGTCGTGGTTTGGCCTC
>VYXH01001334.1:375227-392918 GCA_013397275.1 Burhinus bistriatus | reverse complement strand
CCCACCCACCCCACAGGAGGGGCTGCTGCCCTCTCTGCTGCCCCAGCACCGCTGCCGGTGGGTCCCGCTCGCCTCCTCTTGGCTGGTGTCGGGGTTCGCAGGGATGCGCCTGGAGAGCTGGGATGGGAACACACATATTTCCACCCTCCGGCACAAATGAGTTGCCTTTGGCGCATCCTTTAGCAAGCCTGAGAGCCTCCTTGCTCTTCTGCCAGGTACCGGTGCTGGAGGGAAGGGCTGGGTGTTGAATGCCCAAGTAACCCTGTCACTCACATGCCTGTTACTCATGTGAGGACTGCTCTCAGCTCGGGGGGCTTCTTCCAGCATTGCTTCGGCCAGGGCAGGAGTTTCCTGCAGCAGCTGGGGAAAACAAAGCCACCGTCCCCAGGAACCACCGCGTCCCCTCTCCTCCATCACTTCTAACCGTGTGTGTCCATGCCAGGGCTGCAGCCCCTCTGCCTTTGACACACCAGCACTGGTGCTGGGTGGGAGCTCTCACTTCGTTTGGAAAATGGGGTTTGTTTTCTTTTCCAATAAAAATCTTTAAAAAAAAAAACCCTTCAAGCGCAGCTATCATCCCCACATTGTGCTGCTGTGCTAGAAACCCCAGCAAACCTCATCTTTGCCAACATCACTGGGACCAGCAGTGAAGTCACTGTGTGGCTGGCGGCGGTGGCCTGGGTGCTACCACACACGGTCGTGGAGAAGGCGCATGGGTCAGACTCCACGGCCTCTTCTTGGCAACACTTCAGGCTGCCCCCTTTGCTCTTGGAGGGAGGGATGGGGCTGCTAGCCACGTGCTGCAGGAAATGTCACCAGTGGGTGACAATGGGGAGCTGGGGAGGAGCGACAGGGTGACGACTCATTCACTCCTCACGCCATGGCTGAGGTTGGTTTCTGGTCCAAGGTCTTTATTTGTCTCCGGGTGGGTTGGGCCATGGTTGTAACAGTTTAAAAAAAAAACCCAAAGCCCACCAGGCATTTTGGGCACCGCTATGTGAATTATCCTAAAGGCAGTGGTGGTGGTGGGGAGCATCCCCACCTGGGCCAGGGCAGCCTTTCTCCAGGTTGCACAGCATTGCCCCGGTGTAGGGACAGGAAAGACATACGGATGTGGAGTTTGCCAGTGCCAGTGTGGCCCCATCCCATCCCTTGGCTGTGCCCGGCCGTGCCCACCAAGGCTTGCAGAGACCCGGCTTTGGGAGAAGCTGAGGAGCAGCCCTGGGGTGGTCTGAGCTGTGCACACAGGTGTGCTGGGAGGGGGCTGGAGACGCTGGCTGAAGCCCGCATGCTGAGGGTTCTGCCACAACACTGACAACAGGGTTACGTCCATTTACAAAGCTCAGCAGCTGGCTCCTTCGGCCTCCTTGGGGCATCCCCCCTGCTCACGGGGCAGGAGCAGGGCTGGGGGCCACCACCATCCTCTCCTGCCCCTGGAGCCACGCATCAGGTCTCCCACACCCACCATGGGGAGAGTGGGGTCCTGTTTATGGCCCAGATGAGACACAGGGCACCTCGGCCACATTGCAGACCCTCTTTCCAACTGCCTCCGAGACCCCCAGCTCCTCCTGTCCCTCCCAAGGACAGTTATTTTCACTGTTGCTGCTGCCCGCTTCTCAGGAGCCATGGAGAGAGGTCCTGCACCCACGCCACTGCTTTTCTTTGCAGTTTCAGTTTCCATCTTTGTAGGGGGTGACTGGGTTTCACACTCCTCACCCAGAAATGAGATGCCTGGTTTGTCTGTCTGTCTGTCCATCCAATTGCTGGTGGAGGACAGAAAGGGCATGAAGGGGACAGCGGAGACGAAGCCCAGGGAAAAATTCCCATCCCCCCTGGTCCCTGGGTGAGGATGTACAATGGTGTCGCTGAAGGGAAAGGAAGGAACTTGCCACATCTGCTAGTGTGCAATCTTGACTGCCTTGGAAGGGGGTCCAGCTGGGCCAGCAGGACTCCCAGTGAGCATGCCCAAGCCAGCGTGGTCCAAGATGGCTGGCAAATGTTTGGCCCTGGTTTCTTTTCATTTCTTGAGTAATAAACAGTTTAAAAGCCCATTGAAAGCATCCAGCATTAGGCCGTGTGGATGCAGACAAGCTCTGATGTCCTGGAAACAGTCAGCCAGGGGAAGAAGAAGCATCCAGTCTTAAGACAAACACAGATGCCATTTGGCCAGCCTCTCAAGAACAGGGACCTGGGGAGGGCTCCTGGTGACTGCATCTCCTCCTCTTGCCTCCAACGTTCCCACTGGCTCCCCAAGCTAGTCCCCAGGCCCACGGTGACTGGAAGGAGCTGCAGCTCATGGGTGCCTGGGACCTTTGTCAGTGTTGGAGGAAGGGCATCAGCTGCAATCATTGCACAGTCTGCACTGTTGAGAGTGGGGAGCAGAGGACCCCCCTCCACCCCGACAAAGGAGGCAAAGGAAGGCTTTTGTAACATTGCTGAAGTGGTCCCTGAGTGCCAGCTTATCTGGCTGTGCCAATGTTCCTGTACTGGCACATGAGAAGGTGCTTGAAGGTTTTCTTGAAAGTGGCATTGCAGAGGGCATAGCAGGCTGGGTTGATGGTGCTGTTGACATAGCAGAGCCAGTAGCCAATGGACCACACTGTTTCAGGTACACAGGTCTCACAGAAGGTATTAATGAGGACCATCACATTGTATGGAGTCCATGTGAGTATGAAGGCTAGCAGGATAGCAAATATGGTGCGGGTGACTTTCTTCTCCCGGGCTGCCATCTGGCGCTTCTTCCGTACTTGGCTCCTGGCGATGCTAGCAAACTTTCTGGCAACATTGGCTGGGCGGCTGTTGGCCAGGGAGTTGTGGTCAGAAGCTCCTGCCTTAGCTGGGACAATCTCGATGGCGGTGACGCATTCGGTCCCAGTCTGCTTGGTGACTATCTTAATCTTGGACCACTTGGAAGATGGGTTCACCCGGGGGTGGGACGGGCTCTGTCCTTGCCCTGCTGGCAAGATTTCTGCCGTGGGCTTGTCTTTTGTGGTCTGGGTCATACTGACCGTGCTGGACTCATTGGAGGTCTCCTTCTCCTCCTGATGGCCAGTGGCCTCTGTCTGTGCTGAGGGCTGGTCATCCACTTTCCCATTCCTCACCTCCTCCTTCACCTCCATGGCCTTCTTGGGGGAGTTATTGTTGTTCTGTTTGATCACAGGGCCCTTGAAGAAGCTGAGGGACTTGCCTTTCCTCTCTTTCCTGCTTTCAGGTTTGTGCCTCCTCACTCTGCTCCTGCTGGCCAGGGAGATGTGGATGTACAGCACCGTCATGATGACCACAGGCAGGTAGAAAGCAGCAATGGCCGTGCCAAAGGTCACCGCTGGGTTGGAGAGGAACTGGATGTAGCATTCCCTCTCCGGGACTGTCCTCTTGCCCACAATGAACTGCCAGAACAAGATGGCAGGGGCCCAGAGAATGAAGGACAATATCCATGCAGCCGCAATCATTAGCCCCGCCATCTTGGTGGTCCTCCTGGCCGGGTATGTCAGGGGCTTGGTGACACAGAAGTACCGATCAAAGCTAATGATGAGTAAGTTCATGACAGAGGCATTACTCACCACATAGTCCAGGGCCAGCCACAGGTCGCACACCACGGCCCCCAGCGGCCAGTAGCCTTTGATGATATAGACTGTGTAGAGGTTCATGGAGAAGACTCCAATGATGAGGTCCGCGCAGGCCAGGCTGAAGAGGAAGTAGTTGTTGACAGTCTGGAGCTGGCGGTTCACCTTGATGGACAGCATCACCAGGATGTTCCCCACCACAGTGACAAGGCTGAGCGAGCCAGTGACCGTGGCAATGAAAACCAGCTCCACTGTTTTGTAGTTGGTGGGAGGCTGGATGGCCACCTCAGAGCGGTTGCCCAGGGTGAAGTTGTCATAGGTCAGGTTTGCCATCTTCGCCTGCCAAGGCTGAGCAGAGAGGTTGTGCATGGGATCTGCAAGGGGAGCGGGGACAGAATGGGAGAATATTATACCTGCCAACCCCTGCATCTGTCCAGCCGCTGTAGCTTCACTGCATCCCTTCTCCTGCTTTCTATCCCTCCCTTCCCACCTCCTGCTACACTGCTGCTGCCCAGCCCTTTCCCGAGATGTGCGTGAGGACCCCAAGGCTGCAGCAGGGCAGTAGGGAGGGTGAAGGTTGGGGAGCACACCCTCATACCATACCTTAGCCGTCCTCCTGTAATACTATCACTAATGAGCTGCAGAAGTGGCATGTCCCTATCTGCAGGCTGAGCTGTGCAACACGCCATGATACAGCTCTGGGGACGAGGAGTGGGCACCGGCTGGGGGCTGCCCAGCCTTCTCGGTTTCCCAGGCCAGCGCTGCTCGTGGCTAGTGCTTGAAAATCTCCTTCTGCTGTTGCAGCCTTCACCCCAGGATCTCTTTGAAGGCACTTTTTGTGTCCCCATTTAGCAACAGAGGAGACACAGGGGGCTGCAGGGAGAGGAGCAGGGACAGGGTTGGGTACAGCCCTTCAGCCAGGGTACGATGGTCCATTCTCTGCAAGGCCAGGGACCACCTCCCAGCAGGAGCACAGCCCCAACGTGCCCTGGGGAGGCACACTGAGAGGCCAAGGGGCTGCAAGAGGAAGGGGGCTGCGGAACCAAGTGGTGTTGCACAGCACTCACTGCAAGGGCAGCACAGCCCGGAGCCAGTGCCCTGCCCCAGGGATTAGAGCAGGTTTATAGTGTACCCCAGGCACGTCCTGCTGGTGTCCCCAAAGCACCTCCCCAGGAAGGGGCTACCCATAAGCAGAGCACTCTGCAAAGCCCGTGCCATGGCTCACACAGCTCACCTGCGTCGTTGGCAGCAAACAGCTCCTTCTGGACGATGAAATCTGGGACAGGGAAAACAGCAAGTTACACTACAGCTTCAGCCCCAAGGAGTTCATACAAGTCCCACAACATCTTATTGAGGGGCACCAACCTTTCCAACTGAGGTGACCTTGACAAAGGGGTGACAATGCTCAGAGGTGGATGCAGACAACCCAAACAAGGATGAAACTGGGTAATTTGTCTTGGCCTGGTTCACAGCCCAGTCCCGGCAGGCATGGGAGAGGGAAGGGGCCGTATGCGTACCATCAGCCAGCAATGCCAGGAAATGCTGGCCCCTTCCCCCAGTGCCACATCACACTGCAGCTGCAACCACACTGGCTGTGGAGATGTACGGGAGGGGGGGAACCCAGCCATCTCAGCCTGCTACACGGAATTATTTATGAAAGGCAGCAAAAATTATGGACAGAAAGACTGCCTTCATCCAAACCAAGATGCCTGTGGTTAACCCCCCAAGGTAAGAGGAGAATGGACCTTAAAAAAAAAAGTCAGTGAACCAAAACTGATGTGTTGGGATGAAGGGGAATTTCCTGGAAGAGGAAGGAGAAGAAAAGGTGCTGGGGGAGGCAGGCTGGACAGAGGAGCTCCCCACTGGACCTGCCTCTGCTACATCCCCCAGGTCCCCAAAATCAGCTGGGCCTTCACCAGCCTCATCCTGGGTGCTTGGGGGAGCCCCGACCCCACCAGCCCAGCAAGGGCAGCCTCCCAGCAGCTCCACCAGAGGTGGGGGTCCTGCTGGGCTGCCCACCCAGCCCCAGGGGCGTTACTGCCGGTAGCCCAGCGGGAGCCGGCGTGGTGGGCAGGCATCCATGCTGGTGGGCACAGCCAGAACGCTTGGCACAGCGTGTCTCTGCAAGCTGCCTTGAGAAACGGTGCTGACTCCAAACACCTGGGACTCCTGAAAATGATTTTGCTAAGTGTATAAACACACCATTAGCGCACTCCTCTCCAAAACAGGGTTTGGCAGGCTTTGGGATCAGTTCGTATTTTTAAAGTCTTTTAAAAGAAATGCCCTTGCCTTTTGTTTGTGGTGAGGGTAGGAGATTTCTACCACCAGCAAACAGCCAAGATTTTAATATAACCACTTTTTAAAGAGAGGCAGGTGTGAGAAAATGGAAGCACGGCTGCTGAGATGCTAAAGCCAGGGTACCAATGTAGCCATTAAGGCAGCTTCTGCATTAGCAAGGCTACAGCTGCAATAGCGGCTGGGGAAAGAAGTGGGTGAGGGCCAGGGAAACACATCTGTACTATTATCCTCTGAGCCTGTTAGACGTGGCTTACAAAGACAAAGTGCTTTGAAAAGAAAGCAACACCCTTCGGTAGATACTAAATGCTAAATACCGATGGGGTGAGGAAGCCCATCGGCACTGCCCAGCTTTGCACCGAGCTCCATGTGCAAGGGATGCATCAAGGAAGAGGAAAAGTGGTTTCTGCTACCATCCTTCCTGGGCACCCAGCCAGGGACATGAGAAGAGGTGACAAGTGTATAAAATGACTTAGAAATGTATAATTGTGGCAGTTTGGGGGTTGGTTTCAGTACAATTGAAATGAGTTTAAAATTCTTCACTTTGGTGAGATGGGGAGATTTAGCTGTCATTCTTGTAACAGCTAATCAAACCGATCAGACAAGCTAGCAATCAAGCAGACATCTACCCCAGCTGTTCCAGGAAGAAACTGAAAATCTTGAAAACAAACCTTTCCTTTGTGTCCACTAAAATGAGGGTTTCATTTTTTTCACTTTAATTCATGAACCGGCATCCTCTTCTAAGTGCATTTAATTAATTATCAGTCTTGACAGAGGCTTGTGTTCTCAGTTGCCCAAAGTAAGAAGAGTCCAGCTCGTCCCACTCCATAAAACTGTTTGTACAGGTCACAAGAAATGAAGGAGGAAAAGGTTGGCGCAGCCCCACTTGCGTGTCTTTGGATGCCACCCAGAGGTCATGCTGGAAACTGGTGTGCTGAGACAGAGGCAACTGCAGCCTCAGGGTGAAGGACGGGAGCTTTGAAAATGAGCCTTCACTGAAGGGCAAAAATAAAGCCATCTCCCGTTTGGGGGTAGGAGGGGGAATGAAAATGGTTAAGGGTGTGAAGATGCTTACAACGCAGACGTACAACAACATCTACAAGCCAGAACATGTGTACACCACTCACCCTCGCCTCAGACACCCTGGCTATTTTCTGCCATGCCCCAGCCTATCGGGCATCCCTTCTTTCCCCATCTTCTGCTCTCTCCATCCCACCGCCTCTCTCTTCTGCCTCAGACACCCTCTCTGAGCTTGCCAGGACAGCCTGGCACTGCCTTTGCCTCCCTGAGCATGGCAGGCAGCTCAGTCTGGAGCTGGGAGCAGGCCAAGGATGCTATGAATTCACCAGGTCTCGGAGCGGCTGACCAAGCTGTGTGTTGTGCCTGCATAGGCACTGGGGATAGATCCTGCTGTTTGCCTTTGGGATGGAGAGCACCCGGGCTCTGTGGGGAGGGTCCGGGTAGGGGCACAGCTCTGCCTGCACCCCCCAGGATGTGCCTGAGGACCAAGGGAGCATGCAGGAGAGCTGTGGGGTTGTGACGGACTCATCAGCATGACTCCAGCACCACTCTCATGCCAGCTGCAACATTGCCCCCAATGCTGTGAAGCTCCCAGACATGAAGGGACCTCTCCAGACCCTGTGGTCTCCCCACTAAATGTCTTTCCCATGCTCCCCAGTGCCCCTCTCTCTCCTCCTGCACCTCCAGGATCACATTTCTTCCCCTCCTCTCACACTCCCCATCCCACGTCACCCTCCATGTCTTCATCCCTCTCTGCCCCTGCCTCCGTGCCAGCACCGCAGCCAGAGAGGAGATGCAGCCTTGGCAAAGCCCAGAGGCTGCTTCAGAAGGGCTCCTGGGGCTGAGGCCCCTACCTGTGACACCAGTTGGCTTTTCTCCCTGCACATGCCGTGCCTCGTCTGCGGTGGTCAGCGAGTGCTCTCCCAGACCTGCTCTCACCAGCCAGCTACAGCAAGTTCTATCATTGGCCTCCTCCCTCCCTAGGACTTCTGGCAGTGATTTATGGCTGGTTTTCTCCTCTTCATCAAAGCCACTAGGAGCCTCCAACTCCTCACTGATAGCATCTTTTGGTCTAAGGGTTTCTGTGGCCCCAGCAGTGCTTAGCAAGTGTGTCCTCAAGGCAGGGAAATGCCTCTCCTTTCCCACCCAACATCTTGCATGTTATGGATGAAGAGATGAGGCACAGGCAGCTGCAGATCCAAGCAGAGAAGGTTGTAATTTGGGTGGGGTCCACCTTTTTTGGGCAGCGCTTGGCACAGCAGGGTCATCATTGCTGCCTGAGATCATGGGTGCCACCAGTGTCAGGCAAGGAGACAGCTCCAGAGCAAGAGAGCAAAGCCAGTCCTGTGCACCCCTCCTTGCTCACAAGGTGACATCTGAGGGCACGGGGAAAAGCTCCTGCTGTTTCCTTGCTGCACACCTCGTGTGCCACTCTGGCAAGCCTTCCCAGCTTGTCAGACCCTGCAAAGTCCCTTGCAGCCCAGGTAGGAAAGGAGAAAGCCCTGTCATGGACTCCTGATGGCCATCCCATACCCAAAAAGTCTGCACTAGCTAGAGGCAGGTGCTCCATCAGGTGCAGCTAGTGATGGAACACTCAACTCGAGTGGGATGGAGGGCAGGAGCTGGCCACCCTCCCCACCGGCATGGCAAAGGCAGCAGGAGAGGCTGGTATTTACACACGCCCATGTGATGGTGGCGCCTCAAGCTATGGGATGAGCTCCTGGAGCAAGCAGACCTACTGCCCCAGTGTCGCCTACCTCTGCTTCCTGTTGTGCACAGCCTCCCTGTGCCCTTTCACAGCCCCTGTCCCTCACCCCACCACCAGCTGCCCCCTCCTTGCTCTGGCACTGCCTCCGTCCCAGCCCCATCCTCATCCTCAGGGCCAGGGGAGCGGGGGCAGGTGGGGACAGTGTCACAGCTGGTCCACGTGTGGCTTGAAGTGAGGTCTCTAGGAATGAGCAGGGCCATGCACGCACCCAGCACGCTCGGCAAGCATTGCCACCAGAAACCAAGCCCCACACTCACACGCCTGTAAGGGGAAGAAGACAGTCATAGGGGAAGGACAGGAATTAGAGAAACCATTATGTTCCCAGAGGCTTCCAAGTGTTAACTTTCCCCAGAGGAGACGGGCGTTTGCTCTGCACAGGTGCAATCAGCCTGTTGGAGGAAGAGCAAAGCTGAAGAGACCTCGGCAGGGATGGGGTGGCCATGGATACCAGGTCCTGGCTGGCTGCACCATGCTGGGCTCCAGGCACTGCCTGGCTCCAGCAGGGAGGGAAACTGGCCTCCTCCACTGCAGGGACATCCCAGGGGAAGGCACACATCACTCCCTGCTCCGACTGCAGCCAGGGCACATCAGTTCCAGCATCACCAGCCCTCCCAGCCCTCTGCTTGTCTTGGTCTTCCTAAAAGCGTCGAGAGGGTGAAAATCTTAATGGGATTAGTTCCGCCATGTCAAACTGCTGATGTGATGTGGGGCTGGGCAGTTAGTGCAGCCGCAACTGGCCTGGGGAGAGGAGGGAGGGAGAGGGAGAAAAAAGAGGGCAGGGATAGAAGATGCCGAACGGCTACTTGTGTTTATGGCTCCTGCGTGTCTGTGGCGTAAAGGGAAGGGGCAACACTCTGCAGAGGGGTGACAGTATGTGGTGCTAATTGCGTTATCTAATCACCGTTAATTAGTTCCTGAGTCACAGCACCAGTTTACATCTAGTGAGGGTTTGTTCTGGTTGACAGATTCACACCCCTCAAAGAGTGTGAAAATGGAGCTCCTAGATACCAGGAACAGGCACCTTAGAAATACAATATATGGGGAGAGAATCAAGGGGGGGGGAGCTGTGCCTGGTGGGGGGATTAGCCTGGGTTTGCCTGGTTGGGAAGGGCTCTGCTGGGCTGGTGTCAGGCTGCTCCCCTGCTTCCACATCAGCAGCGATGAAGGCAATAAATCAACCAGGAAAAAAAAAAAAGGAGATGAGGGGCCAGTGGGATTTGCCGCGTTAAGATGGCACCCCTCCAGCATGGCAAGGGTCAATGGGCTCCTGAAGTCCTTATCCTGCTCCAGAGGAGATCTGAGCCATCATGCCAGGGGAATTGCTCCTTGCCAGTTGATCTGGGCATTTTATTTTTCCTTTGAATAATTTATTCCTCTTTTTCCTCTGCTATTCAACTAGTTCTGATGAGGCAAAGTCAATTCCTCCATCCTCACAAGCTGGGAGTCTCTGATGGTTTTTCCCGGAGCCACCAGAGAAGCAGTGAACTCAGCACGGCAGGAGCTGCCAGCTTTCGGGGGGAGGTGAGGGGGCTGGAGAACCCCCCCTGCGCTCAGCACGTGTTTGTGCATCACATTTTGAGAAATTCCTGTGTCTGGGGCCAGAAGGGAGCGTTGCAGTCACCTAACCTGACGACCCACACCAAGCAAGCCAGGAGCCTCCGCTGCCTTCACTGCTGCTTGTAACTAGGTGGTTGTCGCTGGGTTCCAAAGCAAGACCGAGGCACCCTGTCCAAGGCAGCATGCACCTGGCCATGAGAGGTGCTTGCAGGTCAGAGCTGTGGCTTACAAGCCGCACACCTAAGTAGCACCCAGCCCACCACACTCATCAGCATCCCACAGCTGGCACGGCTGCACCCCCCCTGCCTGAGCTGGCCCCCCGCTGCTTCCCTGTATCCCTAGCGTGCCCTGCATCATATGCAGCTCACAAGGGGCCACCCGCCTTCTACCCCTAGCATTACCAGGCGAGAAGCAAATTGGCAAGAAAGTGGGTTTAAGTGGTTAAAAGTCACTCCTATGAATAACCTTCCAGCATGCTGGCCGGTCTGACAATTAATTAACCATCTGACACCCAATTATTAGGCCCAATAAATAACACAGCAGTGGAAAGCTGATAGAGAGCACACCCGGCAAACCCCACGCAAGCCAATTCCAGCCTTACCCCACTGTGTCCAGCCCACGGCTCCCGGGCACCACAGCTCCCCAGCAGCTCCCGCGCCAGCTCCGGTGGGTAACATCACAGGGGAGAAGGCTCACCGCGGCGGCATCCCCCAGTGGGGCCAGGGGGGCTGCTGTCCCCTCCCTCCTGTGCCCTCTGCCTTGGCCTCCCCAAGGGCTGCAGCTCTGGGCTGGTGGCAGAGCTCAGCTCAGCCCACGCCAGCGAGGTGCTCGGCTTTCGGCTGAGCCTGGGCTAGAGTGGCACCTCTCCTCTCCCGTCTACTGCATTAATGCTCTCCGCCTCAGAGAGATGCTCACGTTCTTTTATATCTCTGGGCTGAAGCTTTAATAAGACCCAGCTGTTTCAAGGCAGCGCAACAGAAATAAGCCGGCTACAGGTCCTGCTGCCGGGAAGGGCTCTGGGCTCAGCCGGCAGAGAGGGGAAGGAGGACGAGGACGACAGAGGGTTACAACAACAAGTGGCTGCCTGGATTAGATGGGCTCTCCCCAGGGAGAGGTTAGTGGCCGGGATCAGACGCCTGTGGGAGAGACGATGCTGGAGGAGGGACCGGGGACGAGGGCAGGGAGTTGCGAGACCTCAGATCTGGTTGCTTAGAAGAGCAGCTCTCCCCGTGCCAGGGTCAAGGACAAGCCTTGCCTGGGGATGGCAAGGGGGATGGACCCAGCCCCTCTTTGGGGAAGCCAGTTGCAGGGAAGCCCCCTCACCTTGCCACTTTTCCCCTACAGCCGTGGCTACCCACGCCAGGTCCCCACCACCTGCCCGGGGTGCGAGCCCACCCCAGCCTCCCCAGGAACCACGGCCGGCACTGGGCAAGGCGGGGGCTGGACCCCATGCAGAGTGCTGCAGCACCCTGCACCCCTCCTCTTTGCCCCCTCCCTGGGGTCCCCAGGGGCTGTGGGGTGGGGACACAGCTCAGGCAATCAGGGATGCGGTGTTGTCCCCGGCTGAGCAGAGGTCTCAGGAGGGCCAGAGCAGGGAGGGGGGCGTGGGGGTCGGGGCATGTTTGTCTGTAAGCAACTCCTCCCAGAGCCAAGGCACTGCAGAGAGAAAATACCAAGGTGCTCATCAGAAATTTTAAAGAGCAGAAAATGGGAACCAAAGCCCCTTGCCCCATGGAGCAGGGCGAGGCTCTGCAGGGCTTTGAGAGGATGAGTAAGCCAGCTGAGCAATGGGTGAGAGAAAACAGAGCTGAAGCCCTGAGCCAAGGGCAGAAAATCAGGCAAGAGCAAGGGCCCTGCCAGATGGATGTGGATGTGACAGAGGAGAGCCCCAGTCCTGGAGACAGACAGCAGAGAGTAATCTTTGGGGTGCTAATGAAAAAATTAGATTCCACTTGGCCACAAGACCTGCCAGAGAGTTTGGCATTGGACGTGGCACCTGAGCAAGGGGACAGAGTGAAGGACAGGAGCTGCAGCAGAAGGTGGGCAGGGGAGCCTAGGGCATGGACAGGCAGCACGGGAAACATGGGGGCCAGGGGAGGAGAGCAGGTAGGAAACCCCCATCCATGGTGACAACAGAGGAGGGGAGGGATGGAGAGGAAGGAGGTGGGAATAGCTTCAGGCTGCCGGGGAGGGATTACATATCTCCCCTGCAGAAGAGCCCTAAGAAACTCTTCCAAGAGGGAGAAACCTCACATAGAGACCTGCAAACCTCTCCCTCCTGTCTTCCCTGGAGGCTCCCACCAGCTCCTGTCTGGGCAGAGCAGGAGCCATGCTGTGGCTGGAAACCTTCATGGGCTGCAGCTTACCTGCCTGGGCAGCCCAGCTCTGCCTAGAAGTCATCTCTCTCACCACAGGATGGTGGTCCCCAGCCTGTCATGGCCCGACACTAATGCCACAGGCAACACTGGCCAGGGGTTTAGCCACCTCATTGCCTGTGACTGCACATGGGAGCAGAGGGTTTCAAGAGTTGGGCATCGCTTATGGGCCACAGTGGGTGATCTGAGCTCTGCAAGCAGCTGAGAGATGATGTGCTAGATGCTGCTCCCAAGTGCTGCAGAAAGGCAGACCGAAGCCCAGGCAGCTCATGCCTGTTGTCAGGCAAACACTGACACCAGGAGAGTTTCATTGCTCTCTGCTCCTCCCTACACGTGCACACACTTTTTTGGCTTTAACTTGGACTGCACATGATGCAACTGCCAGCAGAACAAGGATCCAAACTACCCCCAAGGCACTAGAGACAATGAGATGCCGGGTACGCTCCTTCCCATCTCAGTCATGCAAAGATCCCACAAGGACGCCTGTCCCTCCACGGCAGAGCCAGCCTGCTGCGCTGCTTGGGGGGGGCGGGGGTCCAGCTAACATAAACATCGGGAGGGTTTGCAAGAGAGGATTCACCGAAGCAAGGCGCCATGCATGCCTCTAGAGAGCTGCCCTGTGACCTGGAGCGGACGCCAGGGCCCGGGACATTGTGTTTGCAGAGTGATGTTTTCAGACCTCGGTGTTGCACAACTGAAGCTCTGAGTTTCCCACAGACGAATCAATCTAATTTTGTTTAAAGAGCCTAAAGACATTAACCCGTTAACCGGCCGTTGCAAACCAACTCTGCCGCAAGCCTTAAACCTGCAGACACTTCACCCCCATCCTCCAGACGCCTCCAGGTGAGGCCCTTGGTGCCAGCCCCCATTGTCTCCTGTCCAGCTGCAGCAGTGCCAAGACATGCTGCTCCTACGAGCTGCAAGGTACCATAAAATACATTAGACTTAACAGCACTTGTGGTAGCAGAGGGGCTGCTTCTCTGCCTGGCTTTCTTGGCTAGAGCAGCACGGCTAGCCTCGGTAGCTCAGTACCATGTCGATAGCTCCGGCTGAGCCTGCTGCATCCGAGGAGCTCCATGGTTTACACTGAGTCCTGCCTTTAACGGACAAACTTCCCAGCTGCTGCTCTTTCTGCGCCACCTGACCGAGGATAAAACTCCTCTGCAAGGCTCTTGAAGACAAGCAAACAGCCCTGTGGTTCCCCCGCATCCCTCTCCAGCCCTCTCTGAGTCACAGAGACAGCACCTGGGGTGGGTGCGGGTCCTCTGCATCAGCACCTCTCAGCCTGCCTAATGCTGGGGCAGGGGGAGACAGGGAGGGGACGGGGCACTTGGACACCTCTGCCGCTGCCTCATGCACCGAGTGGAGCACAGGACGCCAGGGGTGATGGGGACAGGGTCACAGTGAGACAGGAGGGTTGGTGTCACTCCCATGGCTCTGATTTGCAGGACCTCCAGCAACGGTTTCGGGGATTGTCAGAGGGACGAGGCTCTGTGCCTGCAGCCACTGCGTTTGGAGGATTGGACAGGCTGGTGAAGTTAATTTTCTCAGTAAACTTACATCTTAAACGGTATAAACTGAATCTTTGTTTGAGTTCTCCTCCATGCAGTGCATCCTCTGGGCTGAAGGCATCTCTGGAGAGTCCTGGGAGCAGCCCTGGGACGAAGGCATGAGCAGCTGTGGGGTCGGGATGGGGAGCATCTCCAGCAGAGGCTTGTTTGCCAATGCTCACTGTGCTGGGGGACTCAAGGTCTGAAGCCATGTCAAATGACAGTGTCCTGGCCCAGAGTCATGGTCCAGCAGGACCAGTGCATCCATCTGCAGGGAAGGTGGGATGCATGCCAACATGCACGCAGGGTGGGGACAGCTGGGTGTCTGCCAGGGGGGGCGGGGGTTGGTTGCATCTCTGCTGCTAAAACCCTACTGCTGAACATCAAGGGAGGGACCTGTAGGCGAGACACCCTGCCCTACGCTCCTGCACCAGCAAAGTACTGGCATAGTGGGCAACCCTGCCCGGGGAGCACTTGCCCCAGATTCATTTGGCCAGGAAATGCCGAACTCGCCCTTGAAGCTTCAGCAAATGAATTTGTCTGAATATAGTGCAAGGGCCAACCTCGGTATTGTTCAAGGGTCTGGATGCAGCGAGCCTTTCTCATGCCTAGAGGGTTAAAGGGATGTCATGGTGGGCAGTGCTCTCCTGGGGGGCAGTCAGGGCTAGCACACTCCTCCACTTGGCTATTAGTTAGGTAACAGCCACCCATTAAGTGCCTCACAGCCTGCCAGGGCCCTGGGCAGAAGAGTACGTGAGTCTTCCTAGAAACTGGCGGCTGTTTTCTATCCGGTCACCCGAATCCCTCAGAAAAGGGATTGCTTTGGCATGGCTCCAAATGCCGGTTTGAAGAGACTTCAACATGGCCCAGGTGCTAAGCCCCACCACCACCACTGGTGCCTGGCACACTCGTGGTGGGCACTGGTGCTAAGGTGGGCTAAGGAGCAGTCAGTGGGGGATGCTGGGAGAGTGATGAAAAGAGGCGGGGAAGTAGATGGAAATGATCTGGTCCAAACTTGCACCAGGTCCTGCACCTTTGCATCTCCCCAAAACACATGTCCTTTAAATATGCTGTTTTAGACCCAGCCCAGAATGGATGCTGAAATGCAAAGCAAATCTCCTCCCTTGGCTTACTGGAGAGCAACAAGGGCATAGCCCCGTGTCAGACTGAGCAGAGACTGGTTCAAGGACAATGCCTGCTTCTCCAGAAGGTGCCCATCAAAGCCCTGATTTAGTGTGCCAAGGAGAAAGGGTCAGCTTGCGCACGTGAAACTCTTGCTGCATGTATGTGCATGCGGAAAGAGGAGCTGTGTTTGTGGAGAAAGCAGCAGCCCCTTGCAAACAGCCTCCCTTTCCCTTGCCTCTTGCTATTGCTCTCTCCACTGCCTTTGCAGAGCTGTGTGTATCACCTCAGCTGGGCGCTCACCAACCCTCTTCACCTCTGTGGGTGCTGTTGGGCAGGGCTCAGCAGGACAGGCAGAGAAGGGCTCCACAGCGAAGGTGTGCTAGGGACTGCTCTGCATCAGCCGCTTGTTGCGGTCTCACTGTTTTTATTCCCTGTTTTTGTCTTTTTTTTTTTTTTTTCTGGGCAGATATTTGTCATTTTAATTTAAAAACAAAAACAAAAACAAAACCAACAACAAAAAAACCCAACAACAAAACCCCAACCATGACAGAACCTGATATCAACAGGAACCTCGTGGGGACAGTTTAAAGAGAAAAACCATGCTCCTTCTGCAAACTCGGAGTAATTGGATCACAGCATTAATTAATCATTTCAGTTCATTTCTCTTCTATGAAAGAAACCAGACTGACCCGCCGAGACGGGTATGCCCCTTATATGAATAAACCAACCGCTTTTACTGGTAGCCCTCCTTCTCCTGCCAGCTTCCCGCTGCCCGCTCACTGGGTCACAGGGCTGCTGCCACTCCGGCTGGCAGACATGGGAACCTGCTGCCATCTCTGAACAAGGGCGCGTTGGCTTGGCTCCCGCAGGAACCAGGGGCTGCTGCGCACAGGGACACCAGCCCCTCCCAGAAACCCGCTCCCATTCCCACCTTTCCCACCCAGGGGCTCCGCCCGCTGGCCACCAGCCCAACTGAGAGGTGAACTGGGGATGGGTCACTATTTCTTAGGATCCCTGTACAGGTGAAGTCACCTCCTCAGCTGCCCTGTTCTTTGTTGGGATGGCTCATGGGGGCCTAGTCCAGGCTGGAGAGAAGCAGCAGGTGCTCAGATCACAGAAGTCAAGGCATTAGGAAGCAGGAGGTGATGCCCAGCAGCAGTGACAGTGAAAAGCATCTTGCCGTCGCCTGTGATTTCAACGTGAGCATTGTTACTTGTGATGTTTCACTGAAAGCCTGGGCTCTAGGACCCTGGCATCTGAGTATTTTGATAGACAGTGCCAGCATCCACAAGCCACCCCACTGGGTGGGTACCAGCCTTCCCAGTCACCCTGCTCATCCTGCAAGTAGTGGCAGGAGAAGCTGAGCCACCCTCGGAGGTCACTCACGACACCTGTGACAAAGCAGGGAGCCTCCAAATGCCCAAGCAGAGCCCACCAGCTTTGCCAGCCACCAGGAGGGCAGAGAGGAACACTAGCTGTTCCTCAGGTGGGAAAATACCTCCCTAGCCTTGGTCTTTGCAAAGACCAGCTAGAAAATGTGGTCACAGCACAGTCAGAAGGGTTTAAAGCAGGACAGATGAGAACCCAGTGCTGCTTTGATTTGAAAATGTGACAAGAACTGTCCCCTAATTTGAAGCCAATGTCATTTTTGGGGGATAAAAGAAGGGTGGGGCTGCCCAAGTCTTGGCCATGACCAGCCACAGAGAGCACTGGGGCAGCCCTGACATTACCAGCGGGGAGGGCGCAGTGGGGCCAGCCAGGGTTAAAGGGCAGATAGGATTCACACCTAGGGAGAAAGGGGGCAAGATCCGTCCCCCTTGCAATGCCCAACCCGGCAAAAGGGCTCTGCGGGGAGGTGGGGGCACTTCTGCCTAGTCATGCCCTGGGAGGTGGCCACAAGCACCAGAGGGGTTTTGTCCAGGTTGGGGACAAAATATCCAAAAGATATGGGATCTTGTCCCTGCTGCTCTTGTTGGAATAAAGAGGAAAGCAAAGAAAGCATGCAGGTAGTTTCCTGCCCAGAAAACAAATCTCCTTCCAAGAGGAGGCACCAGGGGACCAAACAACCCCCGCCCTCGGTTCCTCACCGACAGGGCCAGTTCCTAGGTGGTCAGAGGGACCCAAGGTGTCTTGGCCCATGGATCCTGGGGAGCAGTGTTGGTTTGGATGGGAACAGGGAAAGGGGGTGCCAGACCCTGTCCCGGTGCCCTGGCAGGGCTGGAGCCCTGCATAACTCCACACATTCCGGAGCGGTGAACCAATGCAGGGGTCCCGAACCGCGGGGCACCCCCGGGGTTCCCGGAGGGACGGAGGAGGACAGGAAAGTTAGCAGAGAGACATCCCCCCATTTCTGGAGCGACCAGGAGTGCGCAACCCCCTCCCCATGCACCCTCAAGCCATGCTAAGCCCCCACCCCCGCAGGGACTCTCCGGGGGGGG
>VYXH01001334.1:359015-372524 GCA_013397275.1 Burhinus bistriatus | reverse complement strand
TTTTTTTTTTTTTCCTTTTTAGTCATGCCCATGAGCTCTGCTGTGCCCGATGTCTAATCAGCAATTGCTGCTCTTCCATTATCAGCTGGCAATGCTCCATCAGGCTCCTCCATCTCAAAAATTGCCCTCACTCCAAAATGACACAAACACCTAGAAAGAGGCAAAGCCACTCCTCTCCCCTCTGCCCCTGAGGTGGGAGATGTAGGGGCCAGTGGCAAGTGGCCACCTTGATGCTCTGTCCTGGCTTGTTACAGCTCCCATCCATAGCCACCCAGAGGCAGAGGACTGGTGATGCCACTGAGTGGGCACTCAGGAGATGAGTACGTTTAAGATCAGGGAAGGCAGTTATTCTGGCTTCCCCCACAGGCCTGGGAACATCCACCCCATTATCCCTGAAAGATTCCCAGTAACTGTACTCACTCTTATGGCAGGGACTCTGCAGGTGAGGAATCAGTTACCACCCACCCCTGCAGCACATGGGGCACGTGCCTGTTCAGACGCACACCTCTGGCACCAGGCACTGCTGGGGACAAACCCACTTGCTGCCGGCTCTGGCCAGGCTTCTCCCTCCCTCCGCACGCCCTCCCCAGCCCGGCAGCCCCCGCCGGGCTCCACCAAAAACACCCGGGCCCCAGCTCAGCCTCCCATCCTGCTCACAGAGAGGTGCTCCCATGCTTGCATGGTCTCCCTCCTTACTTTCTGTCCCTCTCCAAGGCAGTCAAGTTTTCTTTCTGCCTCACACACATGCTTTCATGCTCTGCTTCCCTCCCTCCGGCACCAGATCCCTTTGCCCTTGGGCGGATCCAGATTGCCTCTCCCAGCACAGCGCAGGCAGCCAGCCCCCCTCCCTCCAACAGACGTACACCCACAAACTCGCTGAACCCATCCACATGGCTTTAATATTCATAAAAGTCAACCCTAGTCTAAAGAAAATGTGGTCGATGATGAAAGTATTTACATTGCAAATCACTTTTAATAACCCTCCGGTAGTCAGCCTGGTGAGAAATGCTAATCCGTCTATCAGCCCAACAACAAAATAAACCCAACTCAGAAGGGGAGAGGCAGAGAGAGAAAAACCAGCCGGTGACAGTGAGAAACGCTCAGCCCTTCGGCATCACCCTGCCAGGGGAGACGGGCGTGAAGGCTTCGCTCAGCAGTCGGTGAGAGCATTAAAGCATCGACACAGGCAGCAGGAGCAGCCGCTCTGCCTGCTCTTGGCCAAGCGAGGAGACACCTTGGGCACCCTGGAGGGATCGCCAGGGTGGTGGGTGAGCCCCTGGGCACGCAGCCCCTTTGCTTGCTGGTGTGGAGCTGGTGTTGCCTGGCAGGAGACAGCTGTCTAAAGGCCAAGGCAGTAACTCAGTCTCCCTGCCTGTGCCCAGGGCGGCAGGCAACTGGGCAATGCCACCCACGGGGTGGGACTTGCCCGGCATGCACTGGTGGGTGAGACAGAGTCCATGGGTGACCTGAGTTGTTTCCCCAGGCCAGCGTCTTCCCCGTGGGAGACGGGACAGCACCTTGTGGTCACCTGCCCCTCTCCTAATAGTTTGCCTAAGGACACGGGATGGCATGTTCATAAAGGGGCTTAGGACAGTTTAAAGGGTCTGAAATAAATATCACTCTCAGGTCACATTTGCTTGGAGCCTCCCACAGCTGCTCTCCCAGCTGAGGAGACACAGGATGGCGTGAGCACAGGTCCTCCTTCTCCCTGTTAAGCACCATCCCCAGGGAAGCAGTCTGTCCCCCTCATCCCAGCTGTCCCCAGGGCAGTGGCAGGCACGTATGGCCCCACAATTGCCCCAGACATGAGCTCTGCAGGAGAGCAGTCACTCATGGATGTGGGGTGAGCCAGGACCCAAAACATGCTGGGACAAAACCACGCTGCAGGGAGCAGGTGATGCTGCAGGGGAGCAGGGCAGGAGGACTTGCGGGGCCCAAGGAGGAGCAGGGCTGCTGCAGCCTTCCTGAGAGAGGAGGCAACCAAAGGCACCTGGCCATGCTCTGCTGCCTTGGCCAGGACCCCAGGAGTCATCCACAGCCACATCTTCTCATGCTTCATGGGATGCCTGGACCAGAGACGGAGGAACAAAAATACCGACACTGAAGCTGTATTAGACACATCACTTAGTGCTCAGCTGTTTCCCAGCCTCCCGGGCTGCTTAGAGAGACAATGTAATGAAAGATTCTTCCATTATTTGGAAAATGTTATTTTTAGCACCAGTGAAGGGTGCCAGAGCCCCAGCCCCAGGCACTGGGTGACTATGTTTAGCCACGCAGCAGGTGTGGCCCCAGCGGCCAAGGTGATGGTGGCACCAGCAGCCCCCACTTGCCCTGGGGGCATGTCCGGGAAAGGGGGGTTCAGCTCCTCTGGCCCATGCAGGGAAGCCAGGTGAGCGTGAAGGTTCTTGTGACTACTGTGGAAAGTTGGCCTCCCATGCCTGGCTAGCGCACACCAGTGCAATTCACGCTGGCCCGTGAGCATCCTTGAAAAGCCAGGGGACCACCAGATAGCTGTGCTTTTGGCTGGACCACAAATGTCAGTGTCTTAACTCATGCAAGGGAGCATGGTGAGATGTTAGACTTCCTCTCACCTGATGCTAGCCCTCAGAAAGTTGGCTATTGGGCATTGCTGATTGCTTGAGCTCATAAAAAGTGTGAGGGCAGACACAGCCTGTGCCCGCTGCGGCTTTTGGGAAGGCACAGGGAGCACCCACCTCTGGAGAGTGTTAAACACAACAGCCTGCCGCCCCGGCTGGCGCGCTGCAATCTCTTCAGTCAATAACCATCTGCTTTTTGTGTTTTAAAAGATTGTTTCTTCTGCTGCTATTTTAAGGTTGCGCTCAATTTTGTCACATTTGCCATATAAGCACGACTTCGAGTATTTCAATATAATTGTTTTGTTGCAGTCCCCATTCTTGCAATTCTTATTTGCTTTCCGGGTAATGGAAGGGAGAAAGTGTTTCTGAATCACTTCTTTTATACCTATTATCCAAAAAAAAAAAGGGGAGAAAAAAGAAAGTGGAAATATAAGCTTGAGCTGCTCCCCTGCCGCTTCCCACACCGCTGCAGAGGATGGCACATTTTCCCTGTGACTGTTGTGCCCGTGGGCCAGGTCTGGCCTGCAGAGCCGGCCAGCGTGCGGTGAAACACCGTGCCTCCCTGCGGTTGCCTGCTGCTGGCAGCCGGCCGCTGTGCTCCCCGGGCCCCTCTCCCAGGTACGTTCCCACACAGCTTCCTGCCTGACCATCGTGGAAAAAGGAAACAGGAGCTCAAGCCCCTCTGACAGATTAGCCTAATTTGTTAATTTCCTAATTTGCTACTTCATTAATTCCTGGAATCACTAACCCACAAATTCACTAACCCCCACGCACAGCAGTTCCCTTGCTGGCGGGGAGGGTGCTCAGCCTTCCTCCCCAGCACGGTGTGGGGTCCCCAGCAGCCCACTGGGCAGCACGGGAGCCCAGCTGCTACTGCCTCCCCTCCAAAGGCTTTCGGGGTACCTGCCCTATCGACACCTTCCAGCTCAGGAGGTCAGCCTGTACCATTCCCATAGGCTGGTGGGTTCTGCAGAAGGTGCCAGTGCCTGTTGCAGAGCTGCAGGAGAGGAGGACAGCCGCAGGAGACGCTGGTCCATCAGCCCCTGGGCTACAGGGGGATGGAGCCCCCAAAACCCCACAAACTTCATGGAGCCAAGACCACCTTTGGTACTGGCAGCCACTCGCTGGAGGAGAAACTCATCCCAAGCAAGGAGGCAAGCCCCAGCCCCACGCCGACACTGAACCACCCAGCATAGCCGCCTCGTGGTTTGCCAGCTCCCTGCACTGGGGGCACAGAGGCAAACCCAAGCCCCTCCAGGGGCTTTCTGCAGTCCCCCAGGCTTCTCATCCCCCCAGGACAGGGAGTTGGCAGCCCTGCCTGCAGCTCGGTCACTCTGCCATCAGATTTAATCCACTGAGCAGCTTGGTGGAGCCTGCCTTCTAATATACATGCAACGTTAAAAAAAATTTGCTTTAATGCACCTACTGTTTTAAATGTCTCTATTAAAAAGGTGCGTTTCCCTTGGCTTGAGGTAATTGCTGGCACTGCTGGGGGACAAAGCTCTATGTGTGTGCGTCTCACCCCAGGCAGCCCAGTTCAGCCCCCTGTTTGGACAGGATATGTGCTCCCACACACATATTTACCTTGCACAGAGCCCCCATTAATGTTAATGCTACCTATAGTCCCCTTCACGGGGAAGGAAACCAAGAGGAACAGCAAGCACACAAAAACCACAGCAGGTAAAAAAACAGTCAGCAATTGCTCTGTCAAGAAAACATTTAATGAAGCCAGAACGAAGCAGATCCTTTCTTTCCCAAGAAAGATGCTGCCCCTGCCCTGCACCTGGCTGGGACCCAGCCCCCAGTTCCTTGCCTTCATCCCACGGGTGCGGAGCGTGAGGGTGGGCAGTCCCCCGGCATTCACACCTCCCACACGTGTGGCTGCCCCTCTCCTCGCCCCCACTCCCCAGCCTCTTCCCGCTGAAGCTTACCCTGGGAATAAGACCCCACACCAGCATCCAGGGCAGGCGGGTGATGGGTACTGAGCTGCCGCACGCTGCGGGGATGAAGGCAGCCTGCTGTCATTGGGGGTCTCCCATTCACCACCGGGTCTGTACCCCCCACCCAGCCCCGGCACTCGCCAAGGACATTCCACCACCTCAAGGCAAGACAAAAATCTGGCTGAAGTCTTTTTGTTATGGCAAGAGGCCACTTCTCGAGGCAGAGCCAGGGACGGAGGAGACTCAAGGCTGCAGGATGCAAGAGCTCTGTTCTCTGCCGGCCAGGCTAATAACCCTGTATTAAATTACAGGCCTGGGTTCAGTTGTGGTTGGTTTGTTGTGTGGTTTTTTTTTTTTTATAAGCTGTCTGTTTAGATTTATCAGCGTAATTCCTGATACTGCCTTGTCGGACATCATTACGATAATCTCACTACTGTGTCTGCCGGGGAATTGGGAGGCGAGCAGGGGGCTGCTGCGGAGCGGGAGGGCGGCGGGGCCGGAACAGCCTGCAAGGCACAGCCCTGCAGCCCCGGGACCACTCACCCCGGAGCTGGGGACCCCGGGCGAGGTGGCGGCACGAGGGCACGCATCCCCACAAGGGGACTCAAAAGTCAGAAAGTCACTGAAAGAACCAGCCCGGTCATGGAAGAAGACACCAAGAGAGAAGGGAACCAGCCTCCAGCCAGGCGGGTCTCCATGCCTCCCACGATTTCACGGGGAGGAAGAGAAGCCTCGAGAGAGGGGGAGAGGGTGCGCAGAAAAATCTGGAGGATGTAAGGAAGTTGGAAATGAGCAGCCTCTCTTTTGGCATCGATCCCTCACCTCCCCTTAATTCTCAGTAATTGCATCATTTATTTAAATAAGGCTTCTCAGGGCAGAGAGCACAGCAAGAGGAGGAGGAGGAGGGCAGGAGGCCGCCAGTCCAGCTTCATCTACGCTGCTGCCCCGCTCCCCTCCACAGGCACTCCCTTGCACACACACACGTGTGCACGCATACGCATCCATCCTCCTCCTCCTCTTCCTCCTCCTCCTCCTCCCTGCAGCCAGGCTGGCCCCTGCTCTGCCCTGGCACTGGCTCCACGCCTGCCCCAAGCTGGCGATTTGGCTAGCGAACCCTGCCGGGCGGGGGACAAAGTGCATCTCCCCGGGGACACAGCCCCGAGACCTTCGCTGATGGCAGGGGCGATGCCTAGGGCAATGTTGCAGCTTCCCTTTCCAGCAGCTGGAGCAGGGTCTGGCTGAGGAGCTGCCCCGGGTGGGGATGATGGAGGTTTGGGAATTTTTGGGCGTGGCATAGAGCAAAGGCACCCATGGGAACCCACTAACCTGCGTGGAGCATCCTCCTCCCTGCAAGGCAGGGTCTGGGGGAGCTATGGGGGGGAGGTGGGTAATCACATCAGTAAAATAAATAAAAATCCCAGTCCAGCCTGGTGTTTTCATTAATGAAAATGAGCCTGTGATGGGACTTAATTTCCAGCCCCTGTGTGATTAAGCTGGAGGATGGAGCCGCAGCGAGGGACAGGGCTGGGCAGAGCCGGGGCCCAGTCAGGCGCAGATGGGGGCATCGAGGGACCATGACCCCCTTCCAAGGGGGGGAGCAGGCACATGGCCTTGCAACCTGGACTGCAAGGAGAGGAGCTGCCAACACCTCCAGAGAACAAGTGCTTCCGGCTACCTCGCTGGAGACAGGGTGTTAACAGCCACTGTCACTCAGGTGGGATCTGGCCAAGGCCACCGCAGGAGGGGCGTCTGAGCTCACAGCACCTCTCTCCCTGCACTCTAGTTGTACCTTTGCCAGCTGCTGCTCCATGGCCAAGCCACCCTTATCCAGCTCCTCCAGTCTTCCTTTGTGCATCTGCCCCCACAGTCACTCGTGCCTGCGCTGGTCTCCCCCTGGCTACCATGGCGTGCCAGCATCCCCCAGGTGCTGCTGTGGAGTGGGATGGCAGACACTCCTATAATACAGCCAAAAAATACTTATGTTCCCCTCTTGCTGCCGTAAAGTGGGGAAAAACTATTTTCATACATTTTCAGAGCTACCTGAGTCAGAGCAACACATTTTGAGGGCAGATTTTCTATGGAGGGAGACTGCACTCTGATGAGCTGAATTAATTCATACCCAGTTGAGTACTTGACCCTAAATAGGTTTTAACAGTGAAATTAAAAAATACATCATCTCAGTGATAATATTTATTTGTTTGAAAGGTAAAACTATTTTATGAAAATTTACTTATTCCCCCTGAGACCCTGCCTGGAAAGCTGGCAGCAATGCCAGCACAGGGAACAAGACCTCTCCCGCCTCAGCCGTGGGGCAGGAGCACATCACCCTTGTGGGCGATGGAGCAGAAGGACCCTTGCAGCACACAGAGCCTGTCCAGGGAGCACAGAGCAAAGCAAAGCAGCACTTAACAAAATGCCACCAAAGAGCTAAAGATGCTGGCAGGGAGGAACAACCCCTTGGGACTGCAAAGGGCTGGTGCCAAACTGGCAAGGCTGCAAGCCATGGCCAGGGAAGCTGGAAAGACAGATGCCCTGCTCCTGCAGGGGCTCAAAGGGCTTTTCCAGCTGTTTCCTAAAGGTCAGCACCTGTTGAATTTGCATCCATCCCTACAGTAACAGCTGCCAACCCTTTCGGGGGACCCAACCAGCACCAGCCCACAGCCTCCACACAAAAGCCCCTCCTCACCCCCCGGGTGCTGGGCCAGCCTCCCCATGCTGGGCTCCAGAGCACAGTCCCTCCATCCATCACCTCCTCAATGAATTGAGGCAGACGTGCCACTGGCCTAGCCAAAGCGCTACCGCCAGCCTTGGGCTGGGATGCTTCAAATAGCCACACACTGCGATACAAATCGTACTTTGATGAGGTCCATTAGGCCATCTGGATGGCCTTAAACAGCCTTGATGAAGATGGAGCAGGGGCTGCTTGAGGCGGAAGGAATCTCGGCAGTTTCAAGGGCTGTTCACCATCCCTTAAGCTAATATTTGTGCAGGCAGTGGGGCTGGGCCCGGCAGCATCAGGCTGGGTCCATGCAGAGCAGACCCGAGAGCAACACTTCAGATGGCCAATGTGTCCCTCCACACCGTGGTGTGGGCAGGACGTCGGCACTCACCACCTGGCTCTGCTCTCGGCTGGCAGAGCCCCCAAATCTGCACCACCCCGAGGTGTCCCCGTGGATGGATCTGAGCCCCAGCAAGCATCATCTCCAGACTGTCCTGCTCCTATCAGTCCCATTAACTGCGCAGGAGGCAGCGCTCCTAGGAAGGAAAGCCCATGCTTGCTGATGAGCACAAGACACACTCCAGAGTAGGGGTGAGATGGGGAAAAGGAGGAGGATGTTGCTAGAGAAAATCATCTAGGGGGCTAAGGGCCAAAGGGCAGGGAAGGGAGCTGGGGACAGGAGCCTGGAGAAAGCCGGGGGGAAGGAGATGCCCCATCCTGCTGAGCCCACAGCGAGGGACTGCAGGGAGCAAGCACAAGTCAAAACAGCACCGAGGCAGGGAGCAGCATGTGGGACCTAGACACGAATTTCACTTGCTGATGGTTTACTGACTGCTGGTGTCCCCAAGCTGGCTCTTTTATGGCACCTCAGAGTCCTGGTAGCGTTTTAGCTGAGCTATTCCCCAACTTTGATTTCCAAAGTAACTTCCAGGCAACAAGCTCACCTCCTCCGCAGGATGGGACCCACCAGTGCCGCTTGTCCCCTTGGGACCTCAGCCACCCTGACCTTCGCCTGGCCGCCTGCGGCGTGCAGCCCCGTCTCACCACTGCGACCTACATTCTGCCTCCCCAAACATACAGCCTTGCACTTAGCTGCATTAAACCCACAGAGTGCTGTATAGGGCTAATTTCCGATCAGGCTGTCAGGAAGTATTATGTCAAATACCTTACAGGAGCCTAAGCATATTATGCCGACGCAGCTACCTTTGTCAACCAAATCTGAGGTCTCATCAAAAAAACAATGCTGGGTTTAGCTATCCCTCAGCGCCTCCAGAGCAAAGCCATCTCTGGGGCTTCTCCTGGGTCACCGCACCCTGAGTGCTGCCAACCACTCAGCCTGGGGCTGCAGCTCTGGGGGGAGCAGCCTGAGCCCCCCTACTCCAAGGGGGGCACTTGCCTGCTGCAGAAGAGCCGGTGCCACTGCAGAGGAGCTCGTGTGACTTTGAAATAAAGGGTCCCCGGTGCGGGATCCTCGCTCCCACTGGAGGTGGAGTGGGCTGGGAAAGGCTGGGTGCAGGGCAGCACCTTGCGCTGAGAGTGGAGTGGGAAAAGACATTCCTGCTGCCTCAGCATGCTCAGCTTTCCTCCTCCTCGCAGGCTTCTCTCCATGGTGCAGGCACCCCTGTGCGTTTCAAACCCACCTTGCCCTTCCCAGTGCCACTTGTCATTGCTGGTCACACTGGGTCCCACAGCCCCAAAGCTGCTGTTTCGTGGCTGTGCTTGGGCCCCCGCTCAGCAATGCAGCAGGACCAGCCTCGATCCCTCCCTAAATAATTGTTTTAATTAGCGTTTGCCTTGATGTCGGTGATTAGCAGGGGGCTGCTGGCAGGGCTTCCTTGGGAACTTTTGCAGTGGGCAGACAGATAAGTGCAGCCCTCTGTACCACCGTAGCACTTAAACACTTCAGTATCAGTCTCCCCGGTTGCTGCCAGTCAGTCTTCGTTAGCCCCTTTGAGCCGTTTCCAACCCTGCCTGCAGCCAAAGCAGGGCTCGCAGCAGTGGGATGGAGTTTGCGGTGCCTGCCCAGGCACGGAGCACAGGCAGGGGACCCCACGGGTGGGTGCCCACCTCAGTGGGGGTATGGCCCTGCCCGGCAGGAGCAAATAAATCCAGGGGTAACAACCCCCAGGGAAAGGGCAGAACCATGGCTGCAGCGCCTTGGGGAGGTTTGACAAGGGACCCAGGAGAAGGAGAGAAGCTGGGTTTGGATACCAGCCAGCAAAGCGTGACAGAGCCCTTCAGCGGTGCCTGGTCAGCAGCCAGCATCCACCACCCTGATAACGGGAACTTGCTCGTCCCCCCCCTCCAAAGCCTGCGGTGAAAGCAAATAATCTGCAAATTAAAGTTTCCCTGCAATAGGGTGGTAGTAGCCCGCGCTGCGCCGAAGGAAGGACTGGAGCCCATCTGCCATAAGAGCCAGCCCTGATCCTATCAGGATATTACTGTATGATTGAACTGGGGATCGAGGGATGGGCTTTAATAGCCATGATAGTATCAGGGGTCCAGCATTAACTCCAGGAAGGGCCACGGCTTGGCATGCTTTCCCTTCTCTGAGGCAGCAATCGCATGCCACAAAATTCTGGAGGATAAAAATACTTTAACCCATGTTCGCACACAAAAGCCGTCAGTGGGGGGTATAAGTCCATGTTTGCCGAGCATCAACCTTTCAAGCAGCCCAGGAGAGCACCCTTGCCCTTGGGCACCGGTACCTCAGTTCACAGGTGCAGGTTCACCAGCAGCACAGGGCTGCTCTCGGGGGAGCACAGCGAGAGCCCCTGCTCAGGCACCCTCCTCTCTGCCTGGAAACCACCCCAGCAGCTGCTGGCCCAGAGCAGCCCCCGAGCCCACCACCACACACAGTTGCATGGACGCAGGGGAAGGGGCCAGACCTGGGCCCTGCCTCTGCTCCCCCGTGCTCCAGGCAGGGGCATTTCTGGCAGGGCAGAGGCAGGACAGCAGCATGCCATCTTGCAGCAGGTCTCCAACGCCGGGCAACCTGATATGGCCTCAAAGAAAAAGGAGGACACACCAATATAAGGTAGAGCTCGGTACAGACACCTCATGTGTGCCGGTAAGGGATGCTGAAGCTCATTGAACACACAGCAGTGAGCACTGGAGAGCACAAGCCTGCTTGTGCCGGGCCCATTGCACATTAGGAACTGGCAGCCGAACCCCTATTGCTCCCTTTCCCCTCCTCTCCCGTCCCCCAATTCACTCACAACAGAGCAGCTACAGAGCCCCCCTGCCCCCAGCCCATCCTGGTCTCCTCTTGTCTCCCAGCTGTCCAAGCCTTCCCTCTCCCCCAGCAGCTGCAAGGAGCAGCACAGACAGGAGGACAGCGTTTGCCGTGTGTGCCAAGCAACGCGCAAAGTGACAGGCACCCAACCTACAGCTCTGCCAGTCTGCCATTCGTGTGGCACAGGGGAAGGGTTTGGGGAAAGCCGTAGCAGTGGTGTACCCATGGCACCCACGTGGGTGGGAACATCAGCCTGGACATGTAGCTAAGCCTAAGAAATAGAAA
This sequence comes from Burhinus bistriatus, assembly GCA_013397275.1. Lineage (NCBI taxonomy): Eukaryota > Metazoa > Chordata > Aves > Charadriiformes > Burhinidae > Burhinus > Burhinus bistriatus. The sequence goes on along the minus strand of VYXH01001334.1, from coordinate 361,748 downwards.
GGACCAAGCCTAAATTACTATGACATCTCATGTTTTTGCACAGCTTGCACAGTGTCTGCTATCTACCCCAGCCTCTGTAAAGCTGGAGTTAGGAGATCAGAGGGGAAAGGCAGAGGGTCAGGGAGCCTCAGGGGTTTCCTGAGCTTGGAAAGAGTAGGGACTCCAGAGTCCAACTCCACCTGCCAAGCTAGAGTAGGGCGGGATGCAAGGACAGAAAGAGAAACCTCAACGGCTGCCAAAAACCACGTGCCAGCCGGGGCTCACCATCCTGCCAGCCACAGCTGAAGAGACGGCTCAGCGGGGCGGCAGAGCCCAGCCACAGCTCTCCACACACGTGTTTGTTCAGTTCCAGCAACGGGTCCTGCTGGAGACCTTGGTGTCTGGCTGCCTCTCCCAGTGGTGGCATTTGCTCCTTGCTGGGCTCACACCTCCCATTGCTCACCCTTTGCCTGTCCCACTGAGTCCTTTGAACCCTGCCCACACAGTGCTTGGTGCCCCCAGTCCCTCCCACGTGGCACCACCCAGCTGGAGAAGCTTGGCCCAAATAGGCAGGCAAGATCCTGGCACAGAGGGTGGATGCTCGGAGGCCGCGCAACAGCGTCGATTTTCAGCTGGGACGCAGAGGAAAAGCCTCATGGTGCCCTCTTGGGGATGCCGGCTCCTGGCAAGGAGGGAGCTGATGCCCAGGGAGGACAGCTTGATCCCTGCCAGCTCCTACTGGTGCTGCACACCAGCAACAACCGCTTGAAAGGCAAAGCAAAGAGGAACCGAGGGAGCTAACCAAGAGCAGATGAGAGGCGCTTCTGTTCGAGACACTGCGGGGGAACAAATCCCTGCGCTCGCCAGAGTAAGGAGCCTATTCCCGCAGCGGGAGCCATGCAGAGGCTCAAGGGCAGGGAGGAGAGAGGCCTCTGCTCCCAGGGGCACCAGCATTAATTGGCTGGCAGAGGGTGGCAGCTGGAAACGAAAGGCTGCCATCCCCCCTCCCAGCCACCCTTGTGTGCCGAGGGCCCCCTCCATGCAGAGGCAGCAGCGGCATGACATTTATGTGCTGCACACCGAGATCCCAATTAGAGGCGGATGGCTCACATGCTGCACACTTTAATTAATTTGCCTTTTCCTGTTGGAGAACAGCTTCTCTGACAGATTGGGACTGAACAGAGAGGGCAGCTGCTCCCTGGCCAGCAGCCCAAGCAGCAAGCGGAGGGGCCGGCTATGGGGCTCGGCCTCGGCACCGGTAACATGGGGGAGACAGGTTCCCCATGCACCCAGCTGTGACCTGGTCCCTGCCCTCTCCTTTCCTACCCAGCACAGCTCCTGGATATCATGTTGAGCTGGGGTGCCCACACCACCCACCTATAGTGTCACCCCATGCCGGTCACATGTGGGTATGGTGTGGGACTTCCAGGAGCAGTCAAATGGAGGTGCTAGAGACGGAGCAACAGGCCAGCAAAGGAGAGAGCGCAGAAAACACAGGACTCGGAGACAAGAGGGTCTCACCACTTTGCTGTACCACCTGCCAGGGCTTTGGCAACCCCCGTGGGATCCCAGGTCTCCTCTCCAGGCAGTGCTCAACCAGCTGGTTTGGTCCCAGGCACAGGGGTGCCAGAGCATTCACCGGCTGCAGCAGTGCCCATGCAGGTTAGCGCTGTGAAGGATTCGTACAAAAGCCCCCATCCAGCACAGCAGCTCCAACCATTACCTCCTCCCTCTGCCCCAGGCTTCTGGCATCTTCTCTTTTCCAAGCTAACCTAAATAATCTTCTGTCTTCAGCTGTTCCCCTTCTCTTCCAGCTCATTAGGGCTTTTAGAGAACACTGGCTCCTACCGAACCTGACCAACCCACCATTAACCTCTTTCCACACCAAGAACTGGCTGTTACTTTTGACTCCAATTCCCACCTCAAACAGCTTCCACCTCCTAGGAGGACTCTACCCCCTCACCCTTGAGGTGACTAAGTTTCTTTAACAGCTTCTTGTGAGGGACTTTATCAAAAGCCTTTTGAAAGCTAAATAAAATTCTCTGCACCATTTTTCTCCTTTCCCCAGGATTTTGTTAGCACGTTTAAAGGCTCCTGACAGGCTAAGGCTGGCTGAGTAAAGCTTTTGGTTTTTAAGATTATTTCCTGCTCCTAAGCAGCAAAGCTCTCATTTTGCCTCCTAAATTGGGCCAGCAAGCATGCACAGCTCTGGTTTGGTTTCCTCAGGCAGCTCCTGTTGAACTTCCACATTGCTCCTGGCAGGGCATTTGCCTCAGCGCTGCGTCACCACACTGCAGCGCCCAGGTAAGCTGCGAGGTTTGGGGAAGGAGCCCTGTGCTGCTGCAGCGCTTGTCCTGGATGCGGGCAATCCCATCGCCTCCTGTTCTGCGCAGGGCTCCCAGCCTCATGTCATCATGCAGATTCAGGGGTGTTGCTTGAGGGTACAAGTCAGCTCAGCCCTACCCAAACCAACCAAGGAAGACTGCTGGGCCAGAACAGGGTAGTCCAAGGCAGAGAGAGAGAGAGTGTGTTTTGTTCCACAAGAAGCATGGAAGGCATAAGAAATAAATTGCATTTGGGGGAGGGCAGGGAGGAAGTGAGCCCATGGTATAAGTATGCTCAATTTTGCTTCCTGTCCCCCCTCTTCCCACCCACCCACCTCCCTCCATCAGCTCTCAGGCAGGGACAGAAACTGAGCTTGGCAGATTCTACGTCTGAAACTCAAAAAAAAAAAAAAAAAAAAAGAAGTGCGGT
>VYXH01001334.1:343791-358989 GCA_013397275.1 Burhinus bistriatus | reverse complement strand
AAAAAAAAGGTGTTGTGCTTTCTACATACAAGCCCACCACGACTGAGAGCACCTGCTTAGTTGTGTGGCCACAACAGGTCATCTACAAGGCATGTCCAAGGCAGCATCTGAAGATTAAGCCCATCCACACCCACCCTGACCACTGGTCCTGCTTAAAGCTTGTATGAACACAGGAGTCAGGCTGCAGCTGTTACCAGCCTTTGGCCCAGAGCTACAAAGTGGGTTAGGAGGAACATCAAAGCTGCCTGCTCTGGTCAGGCCTCCATCCTTACGTCATCTGGAAGAGTCCCCCCTACAAGCCTTGAATAAAAAGCTGCTTTGGAGCTTCAGAGATGTCCTGAGTCGATGTCAAAGACAGCAGCTGTGGTTTGCTCCTGCTCCCGCTGGAGCTCACTACCCGCTCTGCCCCGTCTCGCATGGAGGCAGGTGTGGACCAAGGCGAAGTCCTCAGCAGAGCAGGCTTCAGGCCTCTGCACAGCAGCCTGGCCAGAGTGCCCAGCAGTGGTGCATGCCAGGCCTTTGAGAATCTGCCAACACTAGAGTGAGGCATACCAGAAGGCCTTTCTCCAAACGTGATGGAAATTTTTCTGTAGGTAGCTTGGCTCTGGCTATGGAAATGGACATCTGTAAATGCTCTGCAACACATCTACCAAGAATGGGCCTCAAGACTCTTCCAGGAACTGTGCAGGGAGAGGGAAGAAGAGATGCCAAGCAGAGCTGAAGCAGAAGCAGTTTTTTTTCCAGGCTCTGTTTTAGTTTGTTTTCAAGCAGAGCTGTAAACAGCTCTGCCTAGACCTGCACCGCCCTGTCTACCCAAGTCTTCAGCTGAGACACAGCTCCTCCAGTTCCAGCACATCCTCAGGCCACCCCACACTGAGGCAATACAGGGATGCATGAAACCTTCCTCACCACACAAGGGAATCCCGTTTTTCAGGCTGCTCTCCTGTCAGATCAGGGATGCGGTTGGCTCAGGGCAGGTTTTAGAGCCTCATTAACACTCCTCAATGAGGCCTGGCAGCAGCTGATTTGATTTAAGGTTCATTTCCAGGCTGTGATTTAAGAGAAGATTTGCTTAATGTTCTCTAACAGACTCTTCTGACTGGGAGCTTGAGTGCTGCCTAATGACAGCCTTATTTATTGTAATGTCTTTGCAGCGCAGAGTCTAGAGGAGCCAGGCAGGAGCGCAGCAGCTGCCGGCAGGTGCTCAGACAGCAGGGGAAGCATCCCTCACCGCAGAGTGGCGACGCTGGGGCGTGCATTACTTTATCCATAACAGCCAGGTACTGCACCCTTCTTCTGCTCTGAGAGGTCAGCAAGACAGACCACTCTCTGCTTGCCTAAGATAGACAGCGCTGCATCTCTATATACCTTTTTAAGTGGGATAGCAGAAACGCCCCCCTTTTTCCCTAATGCAGTACTTGAATGATGGGAAACGCTGAAGTGCCCATTCATCTCCAGACGAGTTAAAAGGCGATTTGCAACCAAGACTCCCAAATGCTCCTCCCTGTTGCCCAGTTTTGGGCTTCCAACTCTTGAGGCTGAGCCTGCTTTCCTCCCGGGAAGGAGGCGGTCATCATATGACATTTGTAAGCTGCCTTGAGCTTCTGAGCTATGTGTACCTATCCCAAGGCCAAACAGAGACAACCATCACACAAATGAAGACAGTAGGTCAAGCAAGGGTTTGTCATATTTTAATGACATTGATCTTTGGTGTTTCCCTCGTTAGCACTCACGCTCTCCCGTCCTTCCTCCACAAGCCTGCTAGGGATGGAGAGTTACAAACGAAAAGGAAAATCACATTTGAGACTAAAAACAAAATATCAGAGCCTTGATTTCTCCACTAGAAACTACATGTACAAGGTCAAGATTTCACATGCAACACCTTACATCACAGACTCATACCTCACACCCTGGCCTGGAGCTGAAAGACAATTCCTGCCCCCTACCAAGGAGGTGTAGCTCAGTCCAGGCACCATAAAACCACTGGGATGGCTCATTCATGTTAATATTGGCACAGCTTAGAACATCCTTGCGTGAACTGCATCCTGACTAGAGTGCAGTAGCCCCTGTCCCTCTACCCATCTATACAGCAGCTCTGCTTCAGTTCCTGCCAAGTACTAAACTAACTCTCTAAAAAGGAAAGATTCCCACCTGTGAGCAGATCATGAGCCACGCAGGTTTTGGCAAAGCCCAGTTCTTCCCAGAAAAGACCCCAATGCAGGCAGGACAGGTCTCAGAACACCACGTTCTGAGGGGGGAACAGTGCTGTGCCACGGAGCGGGACTGTGGCCTGGAAGACTCCTCCACTCCAGCAATGGAACTGGAGCATCACGCCCAGGTTTCCCTGACAGGACTGCCTGCCTCCAGAAGGATGCTGCAGGTCCCCTTCCCTTTCTTCACTCTACTGCTCAGCCCCTGGGTATAAGAGGGCAGGAAAGAGGAAAGGAAAGAAACTTTACAAAGGGATGACACTGACCAAATTGCAGGGTTAGGGCTGAGCTCAGGGGATCCCATGGGGCTTCAAAATCTGCACGATGTGCAGCCAGTATGGTTCATATTCCTGTTAACTTTTCAGCAGTGGGAATGTTGGAACTTAAGTATCCTTTCTTCCTCGTGGCTTCCCTTGCAGTCCTTATGCCTTCCCACTCACCCAGGATAGAGAAGCCCTCTAAACCACCAGCATCCTGTCAGAGCCACACGTCCCTACTCTTACAGCTCCTGGCCAGCTGTGAGGTACAGGTCTCTGCGGAGCAGTACAAGGGTAGCACCAACACACAACTCAATCTCTACCTGTTCCGCGACTCCCTACTGGTGCTTTCATTACTATAGAAGCTGGTACTGTCAGGAAGATGGTTATTATTAGTTAGGTCACTGTATTCAATTGGTCCCTCAGTGTCCATGGAGGACTGGGCCTGCTCTGGCAGGTCCAGATCACCAGTGTTTTGTCCTTCACTCCCGCCAGGGGCTGTCCGTGGGCTCAGGCCATGCTCTGACAGCTGCATAGACTCTGACAGGATCCGTCCCTCCAGCTCAGCTGCCAGCTGCTGTGAATTGGACTGCTGTGCTGATGTGCCCTCAGCTCCAGTGGACTCCGCACCAGTCTGAGAGCTGCGGTGGATCCTGTGGCTCACAATGATGTTGTTGCCAAAGCCACCCATGGACGCCATGGTGGTGCTCTGCTCCCGCTGGACCACGGCAGTCATGCCACCTTCTGCCATCAGCCTTTGGATCCTACTCAGGGCATCCTCCCCACTGGCCCCATATTCTGGACCTTCACCTGCAAGAGAAGGCAGAAGCAACTTTAGTGCACAAGGCAAACTACAACACAAACAGAAAGCATGCTGGGTAGATGCACCACACATTGCACATGTGCTGCGACAGAAGATGGGTTTTGTTCCAGAGGGAGCCCAACATTTTGTTTCCATAACTTCCAGTGAAGTGCCAAACAAAGGCACAGAACTCTGTCAAGAAAATCTTGTCCACTCCCACAGGTATCCCTCACAGACTTGCATGTCCAAGCCTTGGAGAAGCAGCTCTTATCTAGCCATACAGATGGGGAAAAAAGCGAAGTCAAAGAGGCAACATGTTTTCTCACAGCTGCAGAGACAGTCCAGCCAGTCCCACAGGGGTAGAACGAAACACCTCAGTTTGCACTGCAATAAACCAAACATTTCACCATGGTGTTAGGGATTCCTGTGGCCTTTCCTGCTTCACCTGTTTGAGAACACCCCAGGCAGATGACATGGTGGCAATCTCCCCAGTATCAGGGAGGACACAGGCAGCTGGCCAGGAGCAGATAGCAGCTACAGAGCATGGTCTGTGCTTTCACATCGCCTGCGATCAAGGAAAGATCAAGTGTATAGGCTCCTGCTCCCCTTGACTGCTATCTTTTGAGGAATGCAAAAAACATCTCTAAAGACCTAGAGTCTTTGTGCACTCTATCTTGGAGTCTTCCCTTCACAGTCTGGCTGTACTGAGCGCTGAGGCATCATCAGATGCCTTGGTTGCTGAAGACTACTTTTGAAGAACAAAATCTCACAGAAAAATAGCCCACGTAGGAGATCAAACCCCCATGGCAGGAAGGTCCAGCCTAGTTCTGTTTCGCAGCATCCTCCTTTTGCTACAAACTTTACCCAGACCATTTGGAGAAAACAATCTGTAATCATAAACTGCTAGAATCATTCCACAGTGGGATCCTGATGATTCTTATTAAAGAGATAAATCTCACTCCCAGCTCCACAAAGCTATCACAGTGCTGATTAGAGGAGAGGAGAAAGCCATAAGCTCTCCTGGCACCAAGGAAATGAACACAAATGTCAACAACGCTAGATGTAGGCAGGAGTTGAAACACAACAAAAACCAAAATGCCACACTGACTAGGAAGTCAAAACTGCTTGGGGCTGTGGGGTGGAGATCATGTATCCAACATGGGAGCTGGGGTATTCAGCACAGTCTACATCATGCCACCGTAGAGGTTCTTTTTAACAAAAGCAAGATGGTTAAAGCTGTTAACATGTTATGCAGTCAGTCCCGGACAGGTTATTCCCTCTCCTTATGGGCTCAGGGGTACTTGAATCAAACACCACCAGCTTCCTCCACCACAGGGTACAGCTAATTTAATCTTCAAGCAAGTCTACTGACATACTGCCCTGCTGTAGAATTACTATGGACATTAAGGGCAAATTTAATTCTCAGAAGTAGAATAAGTCCCTTTCTGCTAGGAATGTAGTAAGCCTGCTATATCCACTATACATAGAGCAATTACATAGCTCCTTGGTTAGAGCATCAGTGAGACCACAGAGACACCAGTAACCACAAAAGAATCTGGAGCAGAGCCTAGAGGAGTAAGCAAGAATACCACCCTGGGCAGAGCCTGACCCACAACTCTAGCAGAGAAATCCTGATCAGGATGTGGCTGATGCATGAACTAGGAACCTGGCTGAGCAGCATGAGGACTGAGAACAGAGGCAGCCATTAGACTGGAAACTTCAGTTGAAAAACATGCATGCCAGGGGATATTGAAGTGTTAATTATGAGCAGAAGTAAGCGGAAGGTTTGAGAAGCATGGTTTTGGATTCAGTCATCGCTTCCTTCTGAGGGCATAGTCATAAGCACTTTGTTACCAACCATCTGGCCAGGCCAGAGAGGAAGCTTGAGAAAGCCAAGATAGGCAACTTAGCTTAGAGACACGCCAACCAGCCCTCCCTACACAAGTCCTGAAACAGCAGGCACTGTGCTCTTGACAGATCACTTACCATAAACTAGCCCAATACAGGACATCGGCACAGTGAATCAGCAAGGATCCCCAGCCAATGCTCCTCAGCATTACAAATGTTTGCTTCACCAGAGGAGTCCCTGCAGGCAGCGCACACCACAGCACTCCCTGCTCTTCCCTGCCCCTTAATTACCATGTGCCATGGCTGAATTTCCAGTTGAGGCAGCTGCTTCCTCAGAAAACAGGCAAGGGCTGATGCCGTAGCAGAAATCAGCAAGTCATGAGCCTTCAGATTACGAGCACAGAGATACAGCAGTGTTGGAAATTCCAGAAAGACAGCCCATCAAGGGCCAGAAGTGAGCCTCACCATTCAAGCAGCCAACAAGCACCTCTGCTTTGGGGGTTGTCCTCCCCTTTCCCCGCTCAGGTTTTGACAATGACTTTGGCTGACTGGTTCAGAGCAAAGTTTCCTGCGTGATTTGCCTTGAGCTGAGCTACAGCACCGATTCACATACAGCCCATTTCTACTGCCTGGTGACTCCCACACACGTTCTTTCACCAGGCTGCCAATGCAGACTACATTAGTACTCAGTGCAAATGAAATAAGCTAACTTCCATTTGGTGGAGGTTCAGTGTGCACACAGGCACTTAACCACAACAGCAGCAATGCCATAAACCCCACACCTCACATTGCTAGAAGTTTCAACTTGCTGCAGTGGCCAAGCCCCATTCCCTGCGCCACCAGCTGAAAAAAAAAAAAACCAGGACAGAGAGAAACCCCGAACTTGTGATGCTTTTGTTCAGACTCCAAAGGATTTAGGCAAACCAGAGCACGAACCTGAGCTTGTGCAGAAGTAGGCCAAGTGACAGCACATCTAATTCTCCACATGGAGAAGGCAATTTCTCTTCTCTCATTTTATGCTCAGAACTACATTCTGATCTCCCAGGCTCTATAAAATCCTTTATCTTAAGTTCTCATTCTTCTAAGCCTACCTTCTAGGGTCAGAAAAATAGAAAAACCTCAGAGAGCACTACAGGCAAAAATCCAGAAAACTGAGCAAACCAGCTCCAGATACCGTATGTGAAGTACCAGTGTAAGCATAACACCTGCCAATTCATCCTCCACATAGGCTGTCCCTGTATCAGAATCCATCACAAAGCAGGAAGCAATCTTGAGACACAGTCTCCATCTTTTTTTGGACAGGGACATAAGTTCTGTGCCTGACAGAACAGAAAAGCAACACCCATGGTTCCCTTCCACGATACAATTAAGTATTAGTGTTGTGTTCCTGCAAACCTTTTCTACTCTAACCAAAGTGACCTTTCTAGAGGTCCAAAGCTCCATCTATGCCACACACAGACACAAAACATTACTCTTGACAGTAATTATCCTGAAGACCAGGGGGTTTCTGTCAATCTAGCTGACTGCCTCCAACATTTAACAAAATACTCCCTAGCTAACGCACCTGTCTCTAGAAGTCCTCTGCCATGCTACTCCAGCAAGACAAGAGTTTGACACTGAAGACTACAAAGGCGAAACATCTGGCAAACTGGGCATATGGCAGAAGCATTTCCACTCTTAAATGAAGTTGTCTCTGAAGTACTTACAGGGACTACAACTTGTTTACCTCTGGGCATGGACGGCACACACCTGATAAAGGGCAAAGCCCACAGAAGCAAGGATGAGATCAGGCTCTTCTGTGGCTGTGCAATATACTGACATCGCTCTTGTATTTTTTCCCTATTTTAAGCTTTCCTCTTTCTAAAACCAGCAGTAGTTAGTAGCCATGCTTGCAAACAAAGCTTCAAAATTAGAATTAAGAGTAAGCACTGCAGTCTTCAGAGAACATGGAATAATAGTGGGTCAGCTCACACCTCAGAGCTAATTCAGATGCTCAAAGATAAAAATATCAGTATTTTAAAATTAATTCACTCCTTGCATAAGAATAGGAAAGGGAGGGTCACAGCACAGCATAACCAGCTATGAATAATCACATCCCCCTTAGTGCTAGAAGAAATACTACCAGTTACTTTTCTCCCCAACCAAGCTCAGAAGCATATTCATACTTCCTTTCCGAGGTAGCTAATCCAAACAACTCTACAGCACTCAGAAAAGACACAACTGCTTTGACTTGTAACAAATTTCTTCGCAACATCTCACCTTGGTGATGAGTGAAACTTATCTCTGTAACAAGAGTTTAAAAGTAGCCCCCAGAATTTAATCCCAAGAGAGCCAGGTACTTGCAGTAGCTCATACTGTAAAGGGTTGTGTAGTACATGCTTCTATAGACTGATTCTATTTTTTAGGTAGTGCTTTTCAGAGACCTTTGAAGAGAAACCAAAATTTGCAGTTCTATGGGACATATGACACACATTTTACAGATGGACGGGCAGATGAAAGGCTAAGGGATCTACCCACGTTTCTACTTGGAGAATGAGGGGCAGATCTGGAAGCTGATCCCTGATGTCCCGGTTCCCACTTCCACACTAATTGCACAAAAGTCACATCACATCTGACAACAGCATTGCAAGAATGTGTTCAGCTAATGTAAAACAACATGTTTCTTTTTAGCATTCATGAGGCTCAGCTGGGGACAGAGTATTCCTGCCCATGCAGGCCCCGACACTTGTTTCTAATGTCTCAGATTAAATAAATTACATCACACACAGGCACACCAACTCTGCTTCTAACTGCTTCTTAGGCATCCTCAGGACACTTTGCTTATACCAGAGAAGCTTCACTTGCATGTGGTGTCTTTTCACTACTAAAGTTTGAACAGACTGAATCCCACAAACCCAAGCCTTCATTTTACAACACTTTTCCTTCTCAAAAGTATCTGCTGCAACCTCTGAAAGCAGTTGGACAGGATGGAAATTTGTACTGGCTGGTGAGAAACACTTCAACCAAATAGCTTAAAAACTGTGTATGGCATGACAGTAGTCAATATGTTGCTCCCTTGAAGACACATGTGCCTACTTGCACAATGAGCATTGAACTAGCTATCTGAATTTTAAGCCCCCAAGACAATGCAGATGATAGGAATTGAGATTACAATTGCCTTTCAGTTATTTCCATCAAGTTTTTTGAGTGTGGGTTATTTTTTTTCTTTTTAAACAACTGGACTACCTGAAAGATGTATTGATATATCATCAATAGCCAGGGGACAGCATGGGCACACAATCAAACGTGTCCTGAAGCTCTGCAAAGGTCCCTTTCCCTCAGCCTGTAGCACCTTTTGCACAGTTGCAGTCCCTGACAGTTACTGCCACTTGCACCCTACTCCACAGATCCAGCAGCCTGAACAAGTGGCAGCCACAGTCTGACCCACTCTGGACCGCGAATTACAATTGCGAAAGGTTAAAGCTTCGGGCCATTAAATCTCATTAGGAATTTTTGTTGGTTTTTAAGTGACACTTGCCAGTAGAATACAGATCCCTCCCCCATCATGCCTTGTCCATTTGCAAGGGAAAGAGTAGTATAACTCCCAACAGACTGTTTCTAACTAAGAGTGCCTCAAAATTACAACTCCATCACAATTTCCACTATGTTTGTCAGCTTAAAAGAAAGTAGAAGATAGCTGAAACACTGTTTGAGGCATTTCTTGGTACCTCTCCTAGTTTCCTCTCAACTCTAACTTCCTTTGGTTTATGTGTGGCTTGGGAGCAGAGTTCACAAGGCAGCTATCAACTGCTGCAAAACAAAAAGATATAGACATTAGAGGGATTCACTTCTAATGAAGTCATCATATACTCATTCCTCCAAAGGAGGTAGAAAGATAATCAGAACAGCAAAGTCCCCGCAGAGCTTTGCATGAGAAAAGGGAACTATTTATACCCGCACAGAGCTTAATTAGATTTCTGATGCAATTCTACATACTTTTTTTTTTTTTTTTTTGTACAGTAAGCACATATCTGCAAGAAATGCCGTGAGCCAGAATTCCCCACAATGGCAAGGCTGACAGGACATAGGACAGAAACCCACTCTTGGGGGTAGCACTAACCTTTCTTTTACTTTTTTTTTTTTTTTAAAAACATTCAAGGGTTGGGATTTTTTTGTTTTGGGGTTTTTTCCCCCCCTAATGATGAGGTGATAACTAAAACACTTTCCTTTACATTACTCAAATCACATCTGATTTATCCATTCTGCTGCTGATAATACTGCTAAGCCTTTACATAGTGATTTACATCTTCAAAGCCCCATACAAAACACTAATTAATCTTCACAGCCCCTGGTGTACTGTACTATGGGAAGATTTATTCCCATTTGGTAGATGATTAATAATTTGCCCTAGGTCACACACCAAGTTAGTGGTAGCACATTTTTTCCTCTCTTTTTTTTCCTTCACGTCCCTAACATCTAGATCCTGCTATCAGGAAACACTGTTTCCTTTTCAACAGATGAAGAGTTAGTGTAGATACAGTGGGCAAATTAACCATGAGAAAAGCAATGCCACATCTAATCTACCCTGCCTGAACACACTGGACGAGCACCACAACTGTTTATGACACTGGAAATACAGCACCTGTAATGCCACAAGCAGTGCAATGTGGCTCAAGTATAACGTGAAGCACAAGGACTCCTGGATGAATGAGGCCACTGATGCCCCAAGTCCCTGGCTGAGGTGTTGGTAACAGCAGCTCAAAATTTGTCTTTCTCCTTCATGATAGGTCCTCATACTCTTCCTCTGTCATGGATTACAAAGATTTTTTGCATCCTACAGACTCCTGATAGTTAATCTCTTGACAGCTCCCTGCTTTGAGCTGCTCTTGAGCTTTCGCACAGGAATTTCCACTGAGGATGCAACTGACATAAGAACTGATCAACTACAGGGTAAGACCACTTGGCTCATCTCCAGCACATACATCTATACTGGAATAACTCCTTTGTTCTAGAGATCCTTACATATTAGACAGGAATGTGACAGCCCATTTTGTAGGTGAAGGCACTTGCAAGGATGCGGTAATTCAGTATCTGAGCTGGAAGTCATACCAGACGTGGAACTCACCAACATTCCTCCAAGCAAGAAAGGGAGACGAGAAGTCTCTGTCCTAGGCTTGTTATCTACGCTCCTTTTCTTCCAAATGCTACGTGTTTTGCTCCTTTGTAGAGATACCCCTGCCCAAAGCACTGGTAAAGGACAACCCTTCCCCATTTCATTAATTAGTTAAAAACCATGATCTAGATCTAAAGATTGAAACACTAATTAGAAAGAATGAGATAATGTAACCTTCAGATGACTGCAGAACAGCAGCAGACAGAAGCAGCACTAGAGAACTCCACTGGTTTAACAGAGCAGAGAAAGACCCCCAAGCCTGCAGCATCAGCCATCATGGCCTTGATGCAAGAAGGTCCCACACTGTGTCGTGTTCTCAGTCTGCATACCACATTCAGTGGAAGAACCAGTTCCCACAAGTTCAGCATTTGTCCAGACATCCTACGCTCTAGCCTAATTCACATGCCCTCAACTGTACTAACCTTCCAGTGAGGTTAATCCCAGCTCTGCTGAGATAAGCAGATAGGAAACCCCACAGGTCAGGAATTTGCCACTCAACTGAACAGAAGAGCCGAGATCAGAGAAACACAAAGCTTTAGCACACATGCTGGATGGTGCACAACAGAAACTGTGGAAGAGTCACGTGCCAAAAAGCACCTTTCAGAGTGACAGAGAACAAGTAAGCATACAGGCACAAACATGCATGTCATAGGCTGCTTCCCAAAGCCAAGTGGGTTCATCATGAACCAACACCTTCAAAACTCTCTCCTTGATTTTCTCTTTCCTATGTACATACTGCCCGACCCCTTCCTAGCCAAGTCTTCAGAGTTGGATTCAAGTACAATGCTACAGTACAGACACAAGAAGCTTGGAGAAAATCACTATGCTTTCAAAAGATCAGTGATGCTACCATTGTTAAAGAATTGCACATCATCTGCTTCCAGCTCCTTACACGTTGGCAAGTTTTCCCGGACTGGAAAACACTAGGGACATTTTTGAATAGCTGAGCTGGACACTCATCACAGCCTTCATCGATCAGACTACACAAAACACTCATACCTGCTTTATGGGAAATGATTTACAGTATTTTATTTTGTATCCAGATGCTGAGCTTGTGAAGCCTGCACAGGTTTTAGATGCAGAGGTTGAAGGACCAAGCTAAGCCCTAACACAGAGCCAGAAAGGATAAATTCTTAGTAATTTGCAGCCTTACTGATGGTTAGAGTTCAGGAGATTTGTGACGAGTGATGCCAGTACAGCTGATTCTACAAAGACACAATGATCTGGAGAAGAGTTCATTTTGCCCTCTAAAAGCATGTGAAAAAGACAACTTCTCTATTCATATGGATAGAGATTCACTCTCCTGATCATCTTGGCCTGGCTACAGGCAAATTAGGCTGGAGAAATCTTCACTGAAGAGATAACAGGAGTGTCCAAATGCATTAACAGGATGTGGAACCTATGTGGACACTCCTCACTCACCAGGTAAGCTCTGTCAGATAAATCATTGCTTGGGCTCCTACCTTCCCCAGTCCCTGCAGAGGTGGATTCCTGCTCCTGTACCTCCCTCTCTGTCTGAGTCTCGGCATTCTGCAGCTGAGGCGCCAAGGTCTGGGTACCCTGCGAAGTCACAGAGGTGGGGGGGTTTCGGGGTTGCAGGCCTATGGCATTCATCAGGCCCATGTCCCTGTCTGTCCTCCATGTGGCTCTGCTGGTTCTGAAAAGAGAGAAAAACAAGTAAGACCAGGAGCATTGGAGGCAGTATGCCCCAGCAAGATTGAAGCATCCGCCTGAGCCTCCCGTTTCCTCCACTCCAACCAGGCACCTGCTAGCCACTGTGCAGATGGAGCTGGAGGGACTTGTGACCTGCACTTATTTGCGCACAACACAGACACCCCTCTCCAGCCTCAGCTGGCTGGTCTCTCGAGTTTTAAGCCAACAGAGTCTTACAGTCCACTCACCCTTCCACAGAAGCAGTGTGTCTGACAGGCACAGATAGATATCCCTGCAGCATCACTAAGCCTGCAGACTAACTCTGTCTCAGGGTCGCTGAGTAGAGTAGGCAACACAACATGCACTGCAGGAGCATAAACACACACACAACCTCCCTCTGCACATCAGCAGGGTGGTTTTAACTCCCAGGGATTGAGCCTGTATCCCTTCTCTCCTCTGGACCTCCTAGTTTGTCAGCATCACACATGAATGCACTCCAGCAGGCATTTCTGCCTGTTCCAGTTGCACAAGAGAAATTCTCTGTTCTCAAGAGCAAACAACAGGAACCGCCTCAAGGCTCATTAGCTTCTTCTCAGAATTGAACAGTTGGAAGTGTACGACACTACAAGAGCTGAATCTTGACAATGCTTGGATGCTCTTTCCAAAACTGACCTCTGGCTGTAAGTGCCGCGAATGGTAAAGAGATTCCAGGAAAGATTGCCTCAATCACAACCTTTTTTCATATGGTTTTGAAACCTGCCAACACTTCTTGCTCTCTCTTTGAGCTAGTTCATTCTTGAGCAGTATTTCTGCCTTCAAGCTTCTCCTAAGCCCATCGTGCAAGACTGATATGTGCTGTCAAAAAATGTGAGTAGTGGCAATATCCACTCACATGGCAGAGTAAAGAATCTCTACTGCGTATTTTTCAGTCTCAATCAGTCCAAGGCTGTAGGACGGCACTGACATTGCCCTGTACACCAGCTCATAACTTCCTCGGGATCCTGGAGCTCACAATTCAGAAACAAGACTGCCACCCTCTTGCTGAGAACAGCTGGCTTAAGGAGAAGTACTCTTCACTAGGACAAGAAGCAAGGGACTGCAGCATCATCCTCATGTTTAGAATAACTAATGTGTGCATCACCAGACAGACTGGATAGATGGAGCAGCCAGCAGGGCTGTCAAGGGATTTAGCTTTATTTTTAGAGTTTATTGCTGAGAAACAACTGTCCCATGACTAGAAACCAAAGGGATGAAAATCAGTCACCAGGACCACCCAATGGATTTGCACCCACCTCTGAAATCCCCCTTTCTTCAATTATCCTCCCCAAAGGCCATTTACTTTGCATGGTGTTTTTGATGCATCAAGCCCCACATGTTCCTCCCACAGCTTGCTCAAGGATGTTACCAAGGCCACGGATGACACCCATACTTCACAATCACTGGCAGCACTTTTGGGCACTGAATGTCACTTACTGGAAGCAGACCAGGTGGCCCAACTAGGCAGTGTCAGAGGTGGAAAAAATTGCACAAGTAGAAGAGGCGCTGTTAGACGTAACAAAAGCAGCAGAAAGGGTCAGGTCTCTCTAACCCGTACCCAGGAGACTCACCCGGGCCGCTCAGTGCTCCTGCTGCTGGAATGCACAGCAAAGACGTTCTCATTCAGCTGGTCCCAGTGGTACTCAACTCCAGAGTTTAAGGCCCTTGAAACACCAAAGAAGGAAAAAATATTAGTATGGCAGGACACTATTCTAGCCAGCAGACATTACGTCCCCACAACACAAAAGAAAGTGTTGATTCCTGCCCTACAGAAACTGCAAATCTAGCTCAGTTCATGTTTTCATTAAAAGGGCTCATCACCATAAACAGCCTTGCAAACATGGAGCACTGTATTACCCAGATTTCTCTGGAATATTCCATTCACTTTAATTCAATATTAGCACTGAGGCACAGCAATAGGAGCAGAGAGATTTTCAGGAAATGAAGACATACAACTGTGTGTATAAAATCAGGTTACTCTAACTCCAAGTGACTAAACAAAGAATTAGAATGGGAAGGCCAATTCTCTCTGTGGTGCCTGCCAGCATTTCCTGCACTAGGTAATGCTGAGTAAAACACTGCTCTTGTTTGACATTTAGTTTCTTCACAAATGGTTCTCATTCTACTTATAAATAAATCTCGATACAGCCCTCTCACTAACAGTCACTGTGGAGCAAGGGCAGATGTAGAGGACATTTTAATACATTTCCACAAATGAGTTTGTACTGGATCAACTACCTGTGTGTCCAAAAAGTCCAAAACTTTTACAGCTAATGCTATTAAGTTTAACAGAACAGCCAACACTCTGGCAACATTTCACAGTGCATTTCCCAAAAAGATACACGAAGCCAGGTCTGGCTAATCACTTCCCAGGAACAGGAAAGGTTAACAACATCACATTATTACTGACAACTACGGGCAATCACAGAAACTAAGCCACCATAACACTGTAAGTGCGTATCCCACTATTTCTAAGGCCCAAAAGCTCTTAGACTGGAAGAGGATAAGAGTGAATCCAGCTTACTCTGTGCCATACAGAAATGTCAGAGGACAGGCACACACTGTGCAGTCCAAGGCAGTATGGACATCTCTCACCTACTGCTATGTCTCACCTCCAGAAGCACTACGGGCTGCATTGCCATGGAAGAGACTTTCTGTATAGTGCTTTGCCATACCATGGTGACACACCGGCTCCTGGGAGCTGGCCTGGGAGTTTCAAAACAGTGCTGTGTACTGCCACATGGCTACTGGACTACAGATTTTCCCCTGATAGGGCTAGGTAGACAGTTAACAATGCTGTGCAGTGGTCACAAGGTGAGTAAAAAAAAAAAAGTTCCTGTGCAGACAGAAGGGAATTGGGTCTGAAGAGCTGGACTTGCAACACACGGCAGGCAGTCTCAGAGCATGAACTAAGGGTAGTCCCACAATCTGAAGGAAGGATTCAGGGCAAATAACTAGTAGCTGGTTATGGTTCAGGCACAAACATGGTGTTTTACGTATACATAAAAGCTGTTGTCCCTGCAATGAGATGCATCAGCAGAACTGGCAAGAACCCCAACTTAGAGGATGCTGCAGGTCAGACATGCTGCAATTGGAGAGTTGTGTGTGCTGGAGGCCTCGGGCTAGGCTGCTAGGGTAACAACACCCCAGGTTGGGACCAAGGGCAAAAGCTGGAGAAAATTAGGTCAACAAAACCATGCACAGAGTTTATAGGAAGTAATCAGTCATTTTTTTTTTTTT